>JAMXBD010003570.1:0-113240 GCA_024138025.1 Combretum micranthum
CATTTGCCGCTCATAGAGTTTGCCTACAACAACAGCTATCACTCGACCATACAAATGCCGCCATATGAAGCTTTGTACGGACGACGCTGTAGATCGCCTCTGTTTTGGGATGATGTGAAAAGCTCGCTATTGGACCGATTTGGTACAAGATGCAGCAGACAAAGTGAGGATAATCCGACAGCGAATGAAAGAGGCCCAAGATAGACAGAAAAGCTGGGCAGATAGAAAAGGCGAGTTCTCGAATTTCAAGGAGACCATGTGTACTTAAAGATAAATCCAATCAAGAGTATACATCGGTACGCTCACAAGGAAAGTTGAGCCCACGGTACATTGGACCTTTTGAAGTGCTTGAACGAGTGGGAGATCTAGCCTATCGCCTAGCCTTGCCACCAAACCTGTCAGGTGTGCACAACGTGTTTCATGTATCGTCTTACGCAAGCATGTAGCGATCCAGAACGAGTAGTAGAGTTGGAGCCAGTGTTGCTAAAGGAGAACCTCACTTATGAGGAACACCCGGTACAGATTTTGGATAGAAAAGTCCAAAAGCTTCGGAACAAAGAGATCAAATATGTCAAAGTCCTCTGGAGGAATCACACCCATGAGGAGGCAACTTGGGAAGCCGAGGATGAGATCCGACGCAAATATCCGAATCTTTTCAGGAATCAGGTACGATAGCAAGTTTTGAGGACAAAACTTTCTTTAAGGAGGGTAGGTTGTAAGCCCCTAGATTTTTCGATAATATTAGCAAACCCTAAGAACCGGAAGTTGAAACGAAACCCTAAAATTAACCTAGTTCTATGATTAGTCTAGTGAATCTAGATCCGGCAATCCCGTGTTCTTAAACCCTAGAAAACGAAATTGAGATAATTGTGGAAAACGGTTCGTAATAACATAGGGAAGCCTAAAAATATCAGATTCGAATTTTTCTAGTGTCCTTCGGATCCGATCGGGATCAGTTTTCAAAAACCGTGCCCCGGAGCACCGGATAGCAAAAATATTCCGACAACACCAATAGATTCGTAAAAATATAAGGTTTTCAAAAATATCAGTTTTAGAATTTTTCGGTATCTAAAAATAACAGATATAGGCCTTTTACGCGTATTTTCTTTACTACTACGGTATTTTAATTGTCTAGTCTACTATTCATAGTACTTTTCTACTATTCATTACTATTCACCTATCTCTACTTTTTCTTACACTCTATTCTTACACTACCATACCTATACCTTACAATTTACCTTCCCCATACAACTTTAATCACATCACACTTTACACATTACTTCTTTTTATTACAAAACAACAAAATTAATCAATTTTTCTCTCCCTCAAGCCTTGCCGTCCACCCTCTTCTCCTCTTCCTCTCAATTTGTTTTCTTTTCCAATTTATTTTATTACATCTAATTTCCACTCCAAAAATCTATAAATACCCCTTCCTCTTCCATTCTTTCACACAACAAAAATTCATACTAAAACTCTCCCAAAATCACTCCACAAAATTCCTCTCCCAACATCTCTCTCAAGTTCTCTCTTTTCTTAGAAAATCCATCCCACATAATACTACAACCCATTCTTTTCTTCTTCAACCAACACATAAACTTTAGGTAAAACTTCTCTTATTACTCATCATGTTCATATAACTTAACATGAGTTTAGTGTATGTTTCTTAGACTCATTGAGTTAAAGAAGCAACAATTTATTCATGTTTTGTTTTTGTTCATGTTCTATTTTTCTTTATGTATATGTTGTTATTGTTATTATTTTTTTTAACCTAACTATATAAGTATTATGTATATTATATATATATTATTTAGAGCATATAAGCTCACTTGTTATTTATTTATTTTCAAGTCTTGCAATTTATTTATTTACTTGTTTTATGCAATATTAAGTAGTCTTTCTAGTCTTAGACTTGTCCATATCAAGTCAAAACAATTTTATTTCCTTGCTTTTCTTTTCTTTTGAGGACTAGTCCATTCTTAGTCCCGGGATTCCTTGATGAAGCTAAGGTTCCCAATACTTGACTTTACTTTTATGCTCTTATTTATTTTAATTATGTTGTTTTTATATTTTTCATGGTTACATATTCTCATTCATGCATGAATATGTTGTTATTGTCTCAATCATAATAGAAATGAGCTTTCTTAAAATAAGAATAAGAACTCTTTTTAAAAATAAATTTTGTCACATAAGAAGTTATTTTCCTTAAAGGTTTGAAATTTATCTTAAGCAAATATTCTTCTAAAGTTAGATAAGCTAGCTCAAGTTTTAGTAATAATATGTGGTTTTCACCAAGAAATACATAAAGTAAAGTTATTATAAAATCTCTTTTCAAAGAAATAAGAAAGTTTCTTTAGACCTAAACAAAGGATTTCTTAAATTCAATTGTCAAAGTTTTCCACCAACACTAAAGTCTAAGATAAGTTTTTCCAAAATTTACTTATAAGATGATTTCTTTTAAAAGTGGATATAACTATGAAATAGTTAGAAAAACTATATGTTTCCAAACCACTAGAAATAAATTTATGAAAATCTTGAAAGATTAAAATTACTTTTGAAGATTAATAACTAAGAAATGGAGTTAAAAGGAAGAAATACTCCTTTATAATAATTTAGGAAATTTTCAAAGTAAAACTAACTTCTTTTCAAGTCTTAAGCTTATCTCACTTTCAAGACATGTGTTTTACAAAACCATTGTTGAGACAACACTAAATTCATGCATATAGTTTGAGTTTATACATATATATACATAAATTCAAGGGATTTTTCAACCATACAATATATCTATATTTTTGTACAAAAGCCCTTGAGTGAAGTAAAGTTTGAAAACTCTAGTTTTGAAGTTTGAAAATTCGTATCAAATCTGTACGCTTCTATTCCGAGACCTAAATGACTTCTTTTGATGAAAATAACCTTAGAAATAGATAGATCTTTTCGAGTAGGTAGAAATCGGTATATAATATGCGGAATTCCGAGTTAAAATGAGCAAGTTATGGCTTTTAAAGTTGGAATTTCCATTCCATACGATTTTTACGAATTCTAAGATAGAAGTATAGAATAGATCTTGGATGAAATACTCATGTTGGGTATTTCTTTTGTTTAGGTGTCGAGGATCACGATCTTGTCTTCCCCGAGGATTACTTCGACTCCTAGAGCTATGGACGAGTGAGTTTCCTTTACGCTTATGTATTCGCGCATGTGCTTGTAGAATAGAGCACTAGATGTAGGAAAGATAAAATTGATATGCATGTGGGATATTATGGGAATTATGTATGTGATTCATTGTGTGCGATCAATGAACGATAAGTATATCGGAACCCGATTTGTGATTGATATAAATGTTTCCATGTATGTATTGTTATGTGTGCAAATATTGTTTGATCGCTTTAAATGATTTAATGCCATATTGAAATCCCCATATAATAAATTGCTCATGCATATCACTTAGAATATCATTTCGAAGTTTTGCTACTACTCCTCAGCGTGGGACCGGAAAGGTAAGCTGCCTAGCTACATCTTGAGGGTTAGGACGTACGGGGAATACGGCCTCAAGGTGTAGCCGAGCCGGATCGATCGCTTTGGGCATGGAAGGCCCGGGGACTAGTAGTACGGTTCGTTGGAACCCCAAGACGCGCGCAAACTTGAGGAGGTTGTTCGGGACCCAGTTCAAAGCATTCCCTAACCACCGATGGAGGGGTAAATCCATCAAACATACGAAACCGGATAGTCGTATGTAATGTTTGATCATATGGTTGTTGCATTCATATGCTTGATTAATAAACTTGTTTGATTGTTGTTATGAGTACTATTGCGTAAGGAATATCTCACTAAGCTAGTCATGCTTATACTCCTATAGACTTTTGATATTGCAGGATTATCTTTTGCACCCGAGACCACCTTGATTTCCCGGGTAGAATCCTTATTTTGAGAAGCTTTTGGAGGCAATCTATTTTGAAGTTATAGAGTAGATTTCTTCTAAAATCTTCTAGCTTTAGTTATGTTATATTTAGAACCATGTTATTATGAATTATCGGGGAATGCCCCTTAGAAGCTGTAAGACTTTTATTTCAATGAAATATATTGAGTGTTATTTTGCATGTTCCGCTGCCAATGTCTTAAAATGCATTACTCCACCGGTCTCCCTTTGTTGTGAATGTACGCCTTGTACGATATGGAAGCTTTCGAGTGACTGAGGTAGTCATTCTTAAGTTTAATATTGCGTACGGCGGGCTGTCACATTTAGGGTACCCACTGGGGCGTGACATGTATGATTTTCAATAGGGTCTTAGTTACTCCGAGTTCAGGATTAGAGTATACCTAATACTGGGCTGTGTTGTTTTGTTGGCTTAAGAAAGATAATATTATGATTGTTTGCATTAGTTTAAGTTGCATGAGTTACCTATTTATTATATGTGCACATGCATTTGTTTTTGGATTGGAGCTATTGTACTGGGCGTCGCCGCTCATTCTTTTAAATTTCAGGTGCAGGTGAAGAAGATATAGTATATGATCTTTCCAGATATGACTTATTCTTTGATAGCACGGATGGCGATAGTGGACCTGACTACCTAGCCGAGAGTTAGGCTTCATATATCAAATTTCTAAGAAAAGATATGTTTTGATCATTTGGAATTGTAGTTGGATGCTTTTGTTGGTTTTACATGAAAACATTTTAATGCAGACAGTTTTTAATTTCTGTTGAATTTGTTGACTATGATGTTAACTTGGATTTTATGCTTGAACAAGGAGTTTATCTATTATGAAGTATGAGTTTTTAGTTTTAACAGGTTTCGTATCCTATGAGATACCCTATGAGTATTTACAGGTGATGATTGTATTATTGTGGATAATAGAGCCTTTGCGTGTCCTATATGAGAAGGGATACGTGGCGGGTTGTAATGCCTTATTTTAGGGCGTTACAGCTTATTTGGTATCACAGCCGAGTTTTGAATCATATAGATTTAAGTTTTGATTCCTTAGGATGGTGAGATTTGAGGAGTGGGGTAGAATAATAGGTTTGTTGTTTAGTTAAGTTTGATGTTGTCTTATAGATTTAAGTTTTGATCTTGAGTTGGATACCCTTATTCTAATCTTGTGGTGTTTTGTTGTGTTAGAATGCCTCTAAGAAGAAGAATTCCTGAGGAGAATGAGAATTTGGGGCAGCAGCAGGATGAGCAGCAGGTTCAGAATCAAGTTTGCCACCACCACCACCTATTGGATAGCAGGTTCCGGTTGAGGCTGCACAACTTATGCAAGCTATAAATGCTTTGTTGGGAGTGGTTAGTCAACAACAGCAAGATATGAGGAGGGACATGCAGATGGTCCAAGAAAATGCTGAATCTTGGAGACAGGAGACACAAAGGTTGAATGGGAATGGAGGGAATGGAGTTAAGCATATAGATGTGCTTGTTCTGAATAAATTTGTGGACCTTGTGCATAAGTTTGAACCAGCACCAGGTAAACCTCTCGAAGCACAGTTGTGGATGGAAGAGGTTAAGAAGACATTTGCTGCTCTAGATATTCCAGAGAATAAGAAAGTTAAATATGCCTACTATTTGCTGACTAGGAGAGCCAATAACTGGTGGTTGAGCACCAAAAGACACATGACTAGTATGATTACATGGCAAATGTTTCAGTAGGCCTTCTATAGAGAATTCCTTCTTGACAGTGTTAAGCAAAGAATGCTTCAACAGTATTATACTCTACAGCAAGGGAAGATGACAGTGGAAGAGTATGAGGCGGAATTACACAGATTGACGAGATTTTTACCTGATACTTTGAAAGAGAGTGAAGAGGCCAAGGTTAGCAGATTCATCACTAGACTAGAGCCTGAGATACAATATCAGGTGAATTTGATGGATTTGGGCAACTATTCAGCTGTGGTGAACAAAGCCAAGATAGTGGAGCAGGGCTTGAGCAGGATTAAGAGCCGTGAGCTACAGAGGAATCAGGTATTTTTAGGCAAGAGGCCAGCAACTGGTGTACTTACAAAAGATAGAGGTAAGAGGCCTATCACATAGAATTTCAGGCCAGCAGTGCAGAATACAGATAGAAGATGCACGAGATGCCTTGGACCACATGATCTGAAGGATTGCAAGTGGGTGGAGAATGCTTGCTTTTCTTGTGGAAAGCTAAGACATAAGAGTAATAACTACATAAACAAAGTCATTCCACAGGTTTTCTGCTTCAAGTGTGGGCAGAGGGGACACAGAGCTATAGATTGTAAAGGAAGGTAGTATGGCAGAGGGAGAGTTATACTTCTACACATTTTGGCCAAGGATTGCAATTTTCCCTATCGAACCCCGCTTATCTTTCATGCCCTCTCCCTTGCATTAAATGAGTTTGCTTATTGGGATCTTTTTTATTGGTTTATTCTTCTTCATTCTTGACTTTGTTGATTCATTTGGCTCAAATTGCTTTATGTTGTGGAGTGGATCCAATTGCAGTGATCACGTGCGTATAGTGTTTGGCTCATGCTACATGTGCCTTCAGAGAAGTGATTTGACAATGACACGTAAGAATAACTTATGGAGAGATGGTAGGGAGAATGAGTAAGCAACCTTAGATAGCTCGAATGCACGCATAACAGGTGGAGCAACTGTACATCATCAATCCCATAGTTCTTGGAGAGAGGCACTACGTTCTTTATTTTGATTCTTGTTGGATCTCTGTGATTATACTCTAACAGCACGATGACGTTTTTCTAGATGTCTCCAGTCTTGTTAAATGATGAGAACTCCTGAAGTATCTATAGAGTTTGGCTATTGACAACATTCGTTAGATTGCAAGATGTGTTAATGGCTCAGATGAGTCCTTTTGCTAATGGATCCTTCTATGGGCTTATATTGAGTTTAAGCCCATGAGAGCCTCTTTGAAGTGCATAAGCTTTTCTGAGAAAGGTTGAGGGCGGACAGGCCCTGTTAGTTAGCCCAAGAGTCAAATCCAAATATCTATTATATAATTATATTAGCTCCTACATTTTCCCCCCAACCAAAGTCTTTTAAATAAAGTCAAAAGGGATTTGGGCATAAAATGAATTAGTTGTGTTGTTGCCTAGCACTTATGTATTAAAATAATTACAAAGCTACCGAACGCACTCGCAAGCTAGATTTATTTATCATGTGTGAATTATCTTAGCGTGCAAAGTTGCAGCTGTAAACCCCTGTTTTCTAAGCCCTAAACCTTAAGCCAGAAAGTCTACCGGAGACCTTAAGTCAACGGATCTTGAGTAAAACCCTACAGTTTAGATCCTAAAAACCCAAGTTCGCAAATCGAGGAGTCGAAAAATAATTAAAGTGTTTAGGATAGTCCGTAATAATATTTGAATTATTAAAAATATCAGATTGGTTCAATTTCGGCTTATTTCGAACCCGTTTGGATACTGCTTTGGAAAGCGTGTCCCAGGGCTCGGAAAATTAAAAATATATCTTTAATATTTTTAGACTCGTATTTTTATAAGGATTTCAAAAATATCAAGTTTAGAATTTTTCGGATTTTAAAAATATCAGTTATAGCTTATATAAGCTTATTTTACTCTTACCGGTAACTTAATTGTTAAATTTCTAAAAATAATTTAATTGATTATTTTATTTAAATCATAAAAATTCTGCCACTTAAATTAAAATATTTTTCTTAATTTATTTTATATATTTTCTATTCAAAAAGCCACTTTATCACAAGTACACATACATTATCATTACTACACATTATTATGTCTTCTTTTGCTTTTTCTTACACTTCCATTTCCCAAAATTGCAGCTGCCCATTCCCCATAAAATTAGCCACTTTTCATTATTTTTAATTATTTATTTGATATTTTAAAGTCTATTTTCAGTTAGAAATGGATGCAACTTGTTACACTTTCAAAAATACAAATTGGAATCAAACTACACACACTCCCCACACCATACAATTCACGCCAGCCCCCCTCCATGCAGCTGATGGTTTCATTTTTTTTTATTTATTTAACACACAATTATCTCTATTTAAACATCTTATTCTCTCTCTCTTTCATCTTTACAAACCCTAGATTTTTCCTCTCTCTTTTTCCCTCTCTTTTCTCTTCTTTTTGGCTTGTCTTCTTCACAAACAAGCTGTCCCCATTTTTCTTTCTTGCTTCCACATATATTTCTTGCAATTATTTGAGGTAATCTCTCCCTTTTAGCTCTTATAAGATGTTCTAGGATGATACCATGGATGTTTCATGCATCAAAGGACATTCCATAAGCTTAAAAGGCTATGGATGATGATGCCAAGAAGTGAAACACTCCTCTAGATGAAGATCTCTTTTGTTCTTAGTATTTTTGTTATATGGAAGGCTTGTTTATCTTCTTGTTTTTGTGATAGCTTGTAGATCTAGAGTTTTATCAAGCTTTAGTTATGTTTATGTGTAGATCTAGAAGCTTAAGGCCTATTACTAAGTTTTTCTTATGCTTTCATGGTTATATATTGAGTAGATCTTAGATTCAAGTTGGAATGAAAAAGAAAAATTCGTAACTTGTCAATGCCCTATTTTAAAAACCCTCTTTCAGGTCTTAAAATGGAAGCTTTTGTTAAGAAAATGAAGGTTTGATGGATGTATATCATCAAGGCTTCATCTTGCAAAAATCAAAGTTGATTTTCAAAGTTTATTTTCAAAAAAACAAATTGTATTTTCGGATCAAGACAAAGATCCAAAATAAAAACATGTTTTTCAACTCACAAATGAGGATTTTATTCTAGAAATGAAGGGTTCTTAGGATATAATATGTAATGGGTTGTTTTTCATGAGTTTTGATGAATTTTCTCAAGAGATATGTCCAAAATAAATTTATGAAAATTCGGATCAAGACCAAGACCTATTTTTGGAACCCATCAATCAACTTTAAAATAAAGATTTAGACAAAAATATAAGAGGCTCTTGATATAGATATCTTAAGGAATGAATTTTCATAAGCTTAGATGAGTTTTCCTAAAAGGTATTGCTTAGATCAAGTGTTTTGTAAAAGACAAAATTTAGGTCTTGTCTTCATTGTAAACTTCAAAAAGGAAATTCGTAATTATGGGGAGACCAATTTTTAAAACCTTCTTTTTGATCTCAAAACAAGTATTTATATTGAAAATGGAATGCTTTGATGATACATAATATAGGAAAAATTATTTTCATTGAACTAAGTAAGTTTTAGCAAAGGAATTACTCAAAACAAACAATGAGTTTAAACTTGTAAATTTCGGTTTTACGAAAATGGATTCTTAGAAATTTCATTTGAACTTTATGTTTGGTATTAGATAAGTGTGTAATCTCTTAATTTTGTTTTGAGGATCCCCTTGCAAGCTTAGGACTAAAATAAATTGGTCTAAGTAGTTAAATAGAGTAGATATGGAAATTTTTCACAAAGGCTCAAATCTGGAATTTTCGCAACCCTACTGTACAGTACGTTTCCGACCCTTAAATGACCTTAAATGTTTGAATTAACTTTAGAAATGGATAGCTCTTTCGAAGTAGGTATAAATCGGTATATTATAAGCTAAATTCCGAGTTAAAATGAGTTAGATATGACCTTTTTAAGTTAAGGATTCAACCTAGACGGAAATTGACGAACTTAGTAAATAAAATTGTTAAGTTTAATAGAACTTCATAAGAGATGCTCATTGAGGGTATTCTTTGTACCTAGGTGAATTGGAGGACGGGTTACCACTTCCCGAGGACTATTACGACTAGTGGATTTTCACTACATGGACAAGTGAGTTCATTTCTCAATTAATTATGCTCTTGGATGTGCTTGTAGTAGTAGTGGCATTAGACTTAGGAAAAGATAAAATTGTGTTTGAATGGTGATCTAAACTTGCATGAATGAACGATAAAGTATATCGAGGCAAGCTTTGTTGTAATAATCTCGTGTAGCTACTATAGATTTGGAATGTCTGAAAATTGTATGGTCACTTTTAAATTATCTAAGTAATATGTCATGATTATATGAATAAACTGTACATGCATATCACGTAGTGAGTCTTATATCATTGTCGAGTATGTCTTTGGTGGGACAAAGGTGTACTCGGGAGGCAGCGGGTCTTTAATGAAGGGGATAGGGTTGCATGACTTATGGACCACCCCATTCGAATAATGAAACTATGGTTGCATGACTTATGACCAACATTAAAATTGTGGTTGCATGTCTTATGGACCACCCCACTTAAGATTGGGACAATGGTTGCATGTCTTATGGACCAATTTGGAATTGTAGTTGCATGACTTATGAACTACCCCAAACCCCGAATGGAGGGCGTAAATTCATTCACTTATGACTACCGGAAAGTCATATGCTTGTTTGCTCATATGCTTGTGCATTCATATGGTTGCTTAATTATAACTTGCTTGTATAGATATTTTAGCTTGGTCGGGCATGTTACTTGAAGAAAATGAATCTCACTAAGCATTAGCTTATACCCCAACAGTTTTTGTTGCAGCGTTCCTATTTTTGGATGTTCCGAGAGGACATTTTGTGCAGGTTTATCACATGGAATTAAAGAGCTTTTGAGGAAGTCGGGACCTAGTGTAGGCGTGGACTTCTAGGAAAATCTCTTTAATGTGAATTCATATATGTGTAATTGGAGCTAAACGATGTAGACTCCTATTATTTTGGCGGGGGTATGCCCCCTTGGCTTTTGTAAAGTTTAACTGTTTATCTTGTTGTGATTTATATTCTTAATGCAATGTATGCTTTCTTAAGACTACTCGAATCAAAGTGTGATCCTAAAAGTTGTGTGAGTACACCTTACACTCTATATATAAACTTATGGGATGACTAAGGATGCCATACTTAAGTTTAAATATCGAGTGTAGTGGACTGTCGCGTTTAGGGTACCCTTTGGGGCGTGACAGCAGCCCTATCTCAATTTACATATGTCGATTTAAACTTGCTAGAGCAACACAACTTTCCATGGTAGTAGTCACTTATCATATGAGTTGCCTTCAATAGCTCCCAAGCTTTCTTTAAATCATAAGACATGAATCTATACATATGTGTGTATGTGTCTGTATAAATATTTCTTCTTTTCTGTGTCAATAATTAAATGGTTTATGCTCCATGATATTTCTATAACTCCATGATATGAGATGGACTCTTCAAGCCCTTCTCAGTCAAATCCATAATTAAGTTAACCCTCTTCATTTTGCCCCCTGACCAAAGTCCTTTAGACGAAGTCAATGAGATTTGGGCATTACATAATTCATCAAGGATAGTTAAGCTGTAACTTAGCACATGTGCTTATACGATAGCTGCATAGATGCTAAATGCGCTTATATAGCTGAGAACTTTATTTACTGGCACATTAGTGTCATAGGAGTCTCACTTGAGTCGTTTAATGCATGAGCTGATAGCATAATTGTGTGCGCTTATGAGCTAACCAATTTATCTATTAACACAATATGTCATCAATACCAAATTGCAGAATAATTTTAGATTTCTTTCGGAGCGCGGGTTTGCAGCACCATTTAATTATTTATATTCCTCTCATTTCTTGTAGTAATATTTCATTTGTCATCATCAACTAATTCCCTGTAGATATATTCATGACTTGATTTTGTACTTAATACAAACTTCTATATATATTCCCCATTAAAAGATACTCCGGCTATACGCATTGTACCCTCTTTTTTTTTAACTTTAAAGAGAGATTTATCCTATATCTTCCTCAAAGACTTGAATTATTGAATCTTTATCTAGCATCTTCTTAGGCTTGGATTTGTCTTAACAAATCTCTTCCAACATTATCAAATCTCACTTTGAAATTTGTTGATGTCTCATATCATAATGATGAGGAAACATACTGACGTAGTGCAATCACATAAATAATAAATGCTTTTCCACTCCCCCATGAGAACTAAAACATATTAATCCTACACCAATAAATATTAACAATATCTCTTGAAATCCATCCATAAACTTCAGACCTTTATATTTGCAAATTGACCTTTGGTATCAACTGTAATAATCATATGATAATGTGACTTCTCCACATTATAAAAGAGAATTCATTATTACTTGTAATTATCAATCTAGGAATGAAACGACTCAAATTCTAGTATTGAATTCGTAACCGCTAGTATTTAAATTCATAACCACTAGTATTTAAATTTGTAACCACCAGTATCGAATTTGTAACCACCGGTATAGGAATGAGATGACTCAAATTCCTTCGATTTTTTCTTATAAAAAGAGGGATATTTTGCATCTTTGCAATTGCTATTGTAGTCGTAATGAATGTCCATCCGTTTTCTCATGTATATAATCAATGCCTTTATGATGGATTGATTACATGTCATAATGAATGTCCATCCGTTTGCATTCCAAAACCGCTTATGTATTATTGCCACTTTATTCCAAAACGTTAGCACAATCATCTAAGTCCACCAAATTATTAATTTGATCCCATACTAATCTTCTTCACTTAATCTATATATAACAACTGCACAGATCAGTAATCATATTATTGACTCTCTTTCTTATGCATTTGACTTTCTTTTCTTACAATATCTTCTTATCAGTAAGCATAGAGGCACTATTAGACAACAATTAAAGTGATCATCTAGTGGCTTTTCTCAACAGCCATTCATCTTCTACCAAGACTAATGGTTAATTATTAGCTTTTCTCAGCAGCCATCCATCTTCTACCATGGCTTTTCTCAACAACCATCTGTCATTCATCAAACTCATAGGTAACTCAACGCTATAAGACTCCTAGTGATGGCATCGCGAATCACATATACCATCAACCAAAAGGGCTTATTGCTGCGAAATGTTAAGCTCCTTCGATTCCGTCTCCTCGTAGCAGCTGGATTTGTCATGCCCCAATGGGTACCCTAAACGCGATAGCCCGCCGTACATAATACTAAAACTTAAGAATAACTACCTTAGTCACTCGAAAGCTTCCACACCAGTATAAGGCGTACATTCACATCAATGTGAGACCAGTGGAGTAATACATTTTAAGATATTGGTAGGGGAACATGCAAAATAACACTTAATATATTTCATTGAAATATAAAGTCTTACAACTTCTAAGGGGCATTGCCCTGGTAATTTCCATAGCATCATAGTCTTAATGTGAAGATTAATTAAAGCTAGAAGATTTTAAAGGAAATCTAGTCTAAGACTTCAAAACAAAGTTCCTCCAAAAGCTTCCCAAAATAAAGATTCTACACGGATGATCAAGATGGTCTCGGGTGCAAAATAACGATCCTGCAATATCAAAAGTCTATTGAGGTATAAGCATAACTAGCTTAGTGAGATATTCCTTACGTAAAAGCACTCATAATAAGCATTCAACCAAGTTCATTAAACAAGCATATGAAATGCAACAATCATATAATCAAATAGTACATACGACTATTCGGTTTCGTATGTATGATTGATTTACCCCTCCATTGGTGGTTAAGGAATGATTTGAACTGAGCCCCAAACAACCTCCTTAAAAGTTTGTGCGTGTCTTGGGATTCCAAAAAACCGTACTACTAGTCCCTAGGCTTTCCTTACCCAAAGCGATCGATCCAGCTTGGCTACAACTTGAGGTTGTATTCCCCGAAGGTCCTAAATCCTCAATACATAACTAGGCAGCTTACCTTTTCGGTCCCATGTTGAGGAATAGTAGCAAAATTGCAAAATGATATTCTAAGTGATATGCATGAGCAATTTAGTTTAAGAAAATTTCCAATCCAACATTAATTCATTTAAAACGATCAAGCAATAATTGCACACATAGCAATACATACATAGAAACAATTATATAAATCACAGATCGGGTTCCGATATACTTATCGTTCATTGATTGTACATAATAATTCACATACATAATTCCCATGATATCCCGCATACATATCAATTTTATCTTTTCCTAACATCTAGTGCTCTATTCTATAAGCACATGCATGAATACATAAACGTAAAGGAAACTCACTCATCCATGAATACATAAACGTAAAGGAAACTCACTCATCCATAGCGATCTTCTATGAGTCGAAGTAATCCTCGGGGAAGAGAAGATCTTGGTTCTCAACACCTAAACAAAAGAAATACCCAAAATGAGTATTTCATCCAAGATCTATTCAAATTTTCTAATTCTATCTTATTGAATTCGTCAAAATTCGCATGAATAGAAATCCCAACTTAAAATGGCCATAACTTGCTCATTTTAACTCAGAATTTCACATATTATGTACCGTTTTCTACCTATTCGAAAAGACTTATCCATTTCTAAGGTTATTTTGATCAAAAGAAGTCATTTGAGTCTCATAATAGTGACATACAGAATTGTTATAAAAATTCAAGATTTTAAAACTCAAGATTTCAAACTTTTCACCATTCAAAGGTTCTTATACAAAAATATAGATATTATAATAGTTGGAAAATTCTTTGAACACACACCACACACATATATATATATATATATATATATTGACTTATATCATAAAAATGAATTTAGTGAAGTTGTCCTAACAATGATTTTTATAAAATAAGGTGCTTTAAAAGTTTGGAAAAGTGATGTTTAGGAAATTTTTATTTTAGCTTTGTTGGATAAGTTCTTGGATTTATTTACAAGTATATATTTTCCTCTTTTTAACTTTATCTATCTTTTGAAAAAAAAAATCATTTTTCCAAAATAATTTTATTTCTACAACTTCATTTTTAGGAGTTAAAAATGTAGTTTCTAAATGTTTTCTTGATAGTGACAAACTTTCTCAAAGTTCATTTGTTCTTAGTTTTTCCTAAAGTTTGTTCCATTTTAAAATAATAAGGTTCTTCTAATTTTAGTTCGTAAGTAAGATTTATCTTTAAAAATATTTATTCTTAGATGATTTTGTAAAATTTATCTAAACCTTAATATGTCGATGAAAGCTTTACATATGAGTTTAAGAAAATTTTTGTTAAACAAATAATTAAGTTTAAAGAAACTTTATTATTTCCTTGGTTTGAAAAGAGAGTTTGCGATAACTTTATTTTATGTGTTCCTTGATAAAATCTCATATAGTATTATTACTAAAACTTGTGCTAAATTTGTCTAACTTTAGAAAATATTTGTTAAGATAAAACTTAAATTTTCATGGAAAAATCATTTCTTATGTGGCAAAATTTATTTTTAAAGAGAGTTCTTGTTTTTATTACTTAAGAAAACTCCTTTTCATTATGGTTGAGACAATATCAACATGTTCATGCAAGAGTGAGATTATGTAGATACGAACAATATAAAAATATCATATAATAAGATAAGATATGTATAATAATAAATAAGAGCATAATAATAAAGTCAAGTGTTGGAAACCTTAGCTTCATCAACGTATCCCAAGACTAAGAATAGACTAGTTCTAAAAAGAAAAGAAAAGAAAGAAAATTGTTTTGATTTGATAAGGACAAGTCTAAGACTAGAAAGACTAGTCTTAATAATAGCATGAAATAAATAAATAAATTGCAAAGCATTGAAATAAATAAATAACAAGTGAGCTTATATGCTCTAAAGAAATATATACATAATACTATATAGAAGTTAGATTAACACTGTAAGCCCCTAATTTGTTTAGGGGAATATCAAGTTCAAACCTTAAACCGGAAAGTCAACCGGAAAACCTAAGTTAACAAATTCCTAGGAAACCTTAGTAGTTTAGATCCGGCAATCCCGTATTCCTAAACCAAGAAGTTGAAATACAAGTAAAGAATGTAGTTTGGTTCGTAATAATACTAGGATGCTTAAAAAGATATGATTAGGGAATTTTTTACCCATTTCGAGCCTGGTCGGATACAGACTTTGAAAAGCTTATCCCGGGACTCGAAATATTAAATATATGATATTAGTGCCATTAGAATCGTAATTTCGTAAGAATTTCAATTATATCAGTTATATAATTTTTCGGGTTATAAAAATTACAGTTATAACCCTTTTATCGTATTTTCATTACTACCAGTACTTTAAATGTCTAATCTATTTTTTGATTTCTTTCACACTATTCACAAGTACAACTACCTATAACCTATTTCTTACATCCTTACGTCCTACTCTTACAATTTCATTATTTTCCTTACAATTTACTTTTTCAATATAACTTTTACTACTTAAATTACTTAATTAATGTTGAAACTTACACAACACAACACCTCTCTCTCTCTTTCTCCATGAAACCGGTGCCCCCTCCCCATCTTTCCCTGTAAGTCCCTAGATTTTTTGATAAAAATATGTAAACCTTAGAATCGAAAGTCAAACTGGAACCCTAAAGTTGACCTAGTTCTATGTTTAGTCTAGTGAATCTAGATCCGACAATCCCATGTTCTTAAATCTTAGACAAAAAAATTAAGATAATTGTGGAATATGGTTCGTAATAATATAGGAAAGCTCAAAAATATCAGATTCATAATTTTCTAGTGTCTTTTGGATCCGAACGGGATCAATTTTCAAAAATCATGCCCCGGAGCACTGGATAGTGAGAATATTTTGACAACACCAATAGACTCATAAAACTATAAGGATTTCAAAAATATCATTTTCAAAATTTTTTTGATAACTAAAAATATCAGATATAGGCAGTTTACGTGTATTTTCTTTACTACCAGTATTTTAATTGTCTAGTCTACTATTGATAGTACTTTTCTACTATTCTTAGTATTCATCTATCTCTACTTTTTCTTACACTCTATTCTTACACACTACCATACCTGTACCTTATAATTTACCTTCCTCATATAACTTTAATCACAGCACACTTTACATATTACTTCTTTTTATTATAAAACAACAAATTTAATCAATTTCTCTCCCCTATTCTCCATGTTGCCGTCCATCCACTCTCTCTCATCATTCTCAATTTGTTTTCTTTTTCAATTTGTTTAATTACATCTAATTTTTACTCCAAAACTCTATAAATACCCTATTCCTCCTTCATTCTTTCACAAAATTCATTTCCTACTAAAACTCTACCAAAATCACTCCATAAAATCCCTCTCTCAAATTCTTTTCCAAGTTCTCTTTTCTCTCCATAAAACCCTTTCCCACATATTACTACAACCCATTCTATTCCTCTTCAACAAACACATAAACCTTAGGTAAAAATTTCTCTTATTCACTCATCATGTTCATTTAACTTAACATGAGCTTAGTGTATGTTTCTTAAAGAAGCAACAATATATTCATGTTTTGTTTTTGTTCATGTCTTCTATTATGTTGTTGTTATTGTCATTATTATTTGTTCTAATCTAACTTCTATATAGTATTATGTATATTATGTATATATATTTCTTTAGAGCATATAAGCTCACTTGTTATTTATTTATTTCTATGCTTTGCAATTTATTTATTTGCTTATTTTATGAAAATTATTAAGACTAGTCTTTTTAGTCTTAGACTTGTCTATATCAAGTCAAAACAATTTTCTTTCTTTTCTTTTCTTTTCTTTTCTTTTCTTTTCTTTCTTTTTAGGACTAATCTATTCTTAGTCCCGGTATACCTTGATGAAACTAAGGTTCCCAATACTTGACTTTACTTTTATGCTCTTATTACATTTATCTTATTATGTTGTTTTTATTATATTTCTCATAGTTACATATTCTCATTCATGCATGAACATGTTGATATTGTCTCAACCATAATGAAAACCATAATGAAAATGAGTTGTCTTAAGTAATAAACATAAGAACTCTCTTTAAAAACAAATTTTGTCACATAAGAAATTATTTTTCCATAAAGACTTAAAGTTTTATCTTAACAAATATTTTCTAAAGTTAGATAAGTTTAGCTCAAGTTTTAGTAATAATACTATATGGGATTTTATCAATGAATACATAAAATAAAGTTATCACAAACTCTCTTTTCAAACCAATGAAATAAGAAAGATTCTTTAAACTTAATTCTTTGTTTAACCAAAAGTTTTCTTAAACTTATATGTAAAGTTTTCATCAACATGCTAAGGTTTAGATAAGTTTTACAAAATTATCAAAGAATAACCTTTCTAAGGACAAGCTTTACTTAAGAAGTAAAAATAATAAATAACTTATAAGATCATTGACATTATTCTTGGGATCAAACTTTAGAAAAACTTTAGAACACATAACTAAGAAATATTTAGAAAAACTACATTTTTCAACCACTAGAAATAAAGTTGTAGGAATCATAAAAGACTAAAATTACTTTTTGAAAATTTAATTATTCTTAACATTAAGAAATGGAGTTAAAAGAAGGAAATACTCACTTATAAAATTTTCTCAACAAAACTAAAAAGGAGATTTTCAAGTCTTAGCTTTTCTCACTTTTAAGACACATTGTTTTACAAAATCATTATTAAGACAACACCACTAAATTCATGCATATAGTTTGAGTCTATATATATATATTCAAAGGATTTTTCAACCATAAAAAAATGTCTATATTTTTGTACAAGAGCCCTTGAATGAAGAAAAGTTTGAAAACTCTAGTTTTGAAATCTTGAATTTTCATAACAAATCTGTACGACACTATTCCGAGACCCAAATAACTTTCTTTGATAAAAATAACCTTATAAATGGTTAGATCCTTTCGAGTAGGTAGAAATCGATATATAATATGCGAAATTTCGAGTTAAAATGAGCAAGTTATGGGCATTTTAAATTGGGATTTCCATTGACATGATTGTTGACGAATTCAATAAGATAGAATTAGAGATATTGAATAGATCTTGGATGAGATACTCATTTTGGATTTTTTTTTATGTGTCGAGGACCAAGATTTTCTCTTCCCCGAGGATTACTTCGACTCATAGAAGATAGCTATGGACAAGTAAGTTTCCTTTACGTTTATGTATTTGCGCATGTGCTTGTAGAATAGAGCACTAAATGTTAGGAAAAGATAAAATTGATATGCATGTGGGATATCATGGGAATTATGTATGTGAATTGTTATGTGCGATCAATGAACGATAAGTATATCGGAACCTAATCTATGATTGATATAATTGTTTCTATGTATGTATTGCTATGTGTGCATTTATTGCTTGATCACTTTAAATGATTTAATATTATATTGGAATCCCCATATAATAAATTACTCATGCATATCACTTAGAATATCATTTCGAAATTTTGTTACTACTCCTCAGCGTGGGACCGGAAAGGTAAGCTGCCTAGCAACATCCTGAGGGTTTAAGACGTTCAAGGAATACGGCCTCAAGTTGTAGCCGAACTGGATCGATCTCTTTAGGTAAGGAAAGCCTGAGGACTAGTAGTACGGTTTGTTGGAACCCCAAGGCGCAAGCAAAATTTTAAGGAGGTCGTTTGGGGCCTAGTTCAAATCATTCCCTAACCACCGATGGAGGGGTAAATCCATCACACATACGAAACCGGATAATCGTATGTACTATTTGATCATATGGTTATTGCATTTCATATGCCTGTTTAATGAACTTGGTTGAATACTTGTTATAAGTACTTTTGAGTAAGGATTATCTCACTAAGATAGTTATACTTATACCCCTATAGACTTTTGATGTTGCAAGATCGTTATTTTGCACTCGAGACCATCTTGATCATCCGGGTAGAATCTTTATTTTGGGAAGCTTTTGGAGGAACTCTGTTTTGAGGTCTTAGAGTAGATTTCTTCTAAAAATCTTCTAGCTTTAGTTATTTATCTTAGTAATACCATGTTGTTATGAAAATTATCAGGATAATGCCCTTTAGAAGTTGTAAGACTTTATATTTCAATGAAATATATGAAGTGTTGTTTTATATGTTCCCCTGCCAATATCTTAAAATGCATTACTCCACCAGCATTCCTTTGATTTGAATGTATGCCTTGTACCGATATAGAAGCATTTGAGTGATTAAGGTAGTCATTCTTAAGTTTTAATATTGTGTATGGCGGGCAGTCACATTTAAGGTACCCGTTGGGGCGTGACATTCCCTCTCTCACAAATTTTTTTATTTAATTTCTTTTATTACAACAAACCCTAATCTACAAGTCTATATATATCCCTTTACACCAACTTCACTCCACTTGCTTTCTTTCTTCCTTTTCACTTCAGAAAATTTTTGCAAAACTCTCCTCCTCTCCTCTCTTGGTGCCGTGACTTCTCTCTCTCTCTACACACACTCACACTTTTATTTTTCTTTCAAGTTTCTTACTCCACATATCCAATAGATAATAGATCTATACTATACAACCTTAAAAACATGTAATGGCAAGATTATTCATGTGTGATTCCACAAAAAATCCCCATGAGCATCAAGTTAGGGATGTGGAAACACCTGAACATGAGATCCTTGCCATCACAATGTTATAGATCTTGTTATTTGAGTTATTTTACCATTATTGTCACGCCCCAAAGGGTACCTGTAAAGACCCGATCCTCTAAATCCCGAGACTTAGAGTACCGAATCCCCAACCACATATAATGTTTTCACATTATATGTAAGGTTGTCCTAAAACTAACAGTTTATGAAAATTGTTTGATCAAAATCACTGAACTTTGTAAATAACTTTTAAATAAAACAAGATTGCTAACAAAAGCAATCTATACATATATTTACATCAAATAAACATCGTTTAGTGCCAATACATGACACTACAAAAAAATTACATGTTTTCTCAAAACATGAGAATCCTAAAGGATCTTAAGGTCATTACAAAAGAAATTGGCTTCACTAACAAGCCTTCTATACATAGCTGGTCCTTAGCAAAAAGTCTTCTAAAAGTCCCGGGTCATCGGATCCTAATCATCTCACTCATCCAGAAATCTTTCGAAATCGGACCCATAGCCCAAGTCATCATAATACTCGTCTCCATTACCTGCAAAGTAGCAAAAGTGAGCCAGAGGCCCAGTACACAATAACCAATGCATAATAAGTCATCCAATTCATGTAATGCACCATAGAACAAGTGGTTATCTTTATTACAATTTGACTCACAAATCAACAAGAGGGTATTCAAACCCCGGTCACACTTTGGGAATCCAGGGATCCTGAGTAACAGCAGCTGCTCAGGGGTTGATATAAGCAGTCCGAATACTTATATCTCCTATATCTATTTTATGAAGATAATAGCTTCATTTAGGGTTTAAAAGCCGTTGCCCGACTCTACTTAAACTCAGTCCATAACATGAGCCTAGTTCACAAGTTCCCATAAACCTTGCACTAAATCATGGTATTTCCCCTAAGTTTAAGCAAACGTTACACAGATACAATTCCCCCCTATCGGCTACCCACTTAACCAAAAGAATCGCTATTGCATCATAGCATACCATTGCATCATGGTAAAGTCATTGCATCATGACTTGGTTAAGCGCCTAGCTAACATGTCATTGCATCATGATAGGTTTGCTGCTCCTCGGACCAGATTAAACAACGTAATAGACATCCAATTCATCCAAATGTTAAATCGAATCAATTTAGGTCAAATTAGAAATGTCTGGTCCTAGCAAACATCAGACAAGTTATTGCGTACCTGAACCCGTTAGTATAGAACTAGGATCTCTCGGTGATGAACTAACCGAAGAGTCCTTAACTGTAATAGAAATGTCACAATAATTAATAAATCAACAATTATAGATTTCATTCTCACAAATATATACATATTATATCCGTATATCACAATTAATCAAAGACATCCAATTCATTAATTACAAAGTCACCAATAAGCATTTAAACGTCCTATTACATTCTAAATCACTTAATAAACACTTAATTGTTCAAACAACAACTTTGGAAAATTTTTAGAAAAAGCTCTTAAAATTGAAAAACACAGGGGATACGCCGGCACTCAACGCCGGCGGCGTTGAGCCGGTGTTCAATGTTCTGAAAATGTACACTGCCAACGCGGGCAGCGTTCAAGGGTGTACGTCGTCAGCCTTTGCACCCTACGCCGGCGGCGTTGATTCAGAAGCCAGCGTACAAGTTGGAAGGAAGAACGCCGGATGACTTCCTAGCGAAAGCCGGTGGCGTTCAGTCGGCTTTAAGAAATTTGGTTCTGTGAACTTTCAACACCGCCTCTACGCCGGCGGCGTAGAGACTCAAATTGCCGGCGTACGTTCTAAAGAACAGACGCTGGCAAATTCTTAGCATATAAGCCGGCGGCGTTGCAAACGGCGTTAGGAAAAACGATTCTGTGGGCTTTCTACACCGCCTCTACGCCGGCGGCGTAGAATCCCCAGATGCCGGCGTACGTTTTAAAAACAATCTTTAAACGAAAATTCAAATCCCTTATTTTCCACTTTGTAAAATTCTAGGTTAAAACACTTCAAAATCTTTCTCAACTACACTTCCCACTTCATATTATTCACTCATATCTATACCACTCAATTCTAGCAACTCAAAGCATGAATTCAACACAATTAAACACTTCAAAAATCTACTTTCATCAATTCTAAATTCTCCTACACAAATCCTCTTAACAACTTCCCAACACTTCATAAACATACAACAATGCATGCACAACCTCACACACTCATATAACACTTTCTCAACTCATCCCATGCATGAACAAACCATTTGATCAACCTTAAGCTCAATTCATCCAATAATCCATACATCTATTTCAAGAAAAGAAATAAAACAACACAACAACCTTAACTAAATTAATCAAGTATATATATATATACCTTGTCTTGAGAGTAACTTTGATTTTCAAACTTGATATAAACCTTGTCTTAAGCTTGGAAATGGAATCAAAAGAGGAAGAAGAAAACAAAAGAAAGAAAAGGAAAATTCGGGTAAAAATGGCTGCCTTCAAAAAGTAGGGTAATTAAGCAAATTTTGACTTTAAACATATACCAAATTTACCCCTTAATGCATACATAAATTTAGGTTGCATTTGGCTTTAATTTGAACCTCATTTGGCTTACATTTAGGGCATAAATGCTACTTAATTACAAGAAACTCAATCAACTAACTTAAGTGAAATTAAAGTTGATTTATTAATCTAACTTAATTTAACATCTTAAGATGCAAAAGACAACATTAATAATTTCCTTACACATACATTAATGCATATAGAATAAAATATTAATGTCAACATATACACATGCACAATCATATATCTTAACCTACTAACAACATAACCATGCTCTTTAAATTCAACATTTTAACATAAATACTTAAACACATGGAATTTGAATAAAATGTAAATCTAGGTCATTTCAGTACCATAAACGTGACAGTCTGCCACACTCTATATTAAAGCTTAAGTGTTACAACCTTAGCCACTCCCAAATGCTTTGATATTAAGTGTAAGACGTGCTCTCACAAATTTAGAGGACCATATATGGAATTGTGAAGCTTAAGAAGATACAATAACATATTAAGAAAAGAGGATTCATAATATTCATTTACTTATAACAATGATTTTACAAACTTAGGGACATTTCCCTTTTTCACTAATCTATTACAAGAATATTTTACATCTTATTCAACACTAAACTTCATCTAGGAAAAGAAATTATCTGACTGCAGGGTCCTCGTGGCCTTAACCATAAATAGGGAAACTGCAAAAGATATTTATGGGGGTATAAGCTAACAGGCTTCGTGAGAATTATTTCCATAAATAACTTCTTGTAACGAAATTTCAAACAAGTTATTTAATCAAGCAAATGAGATGCAACATACACGTGGGCAAACAAGGTATATAGTTTTCCGGGAACTATATGTTGAATGGATTTGCACCCTCTATTCGGGGTTTGGTGATACATAACCTCGAAACAAGTAGTTTTAGTTAAAAAGATTTATGCTTTCGACCAATGTCTCCAAGCATGTGAAGTCTACTTGAATCGAGCCTTGCTTTCGGATCTTCCGCCAAGCATTTCCTTTTTCCATAACGCCGCCAAGCAATTGCTTTCGGACACTCCGCCAAGTATTGCTTTCGACATGAGCTTACTATCCTTCTCACCCAAGATAATAACCCAAATGCAATGTGACTCACTTGGTGGTATGCATGAATCCATTTATTTATGATATCATAATATTATTATTATCAAATTTAAGGCGATCAAAGAATTTCATACGAAACAAGTGTTATACTAAAACAAACATTTAAATCAATTCCGGCCTCGATATTCTTAGGATTCTTTCAAATAATCATTTTACATACATATCCAATTGTCTTTTCCTAGCTCTAATGCAACTAAATTACAAGCACAACAAGTATAGCATTTAAAGGAAATAAACTCACGATGCCATGTCGACTATTCTTCTATACGGATGAGTCGTTCACACACTCAAATCAATTGAAATAATCTTCGGGATATAAGTATCCTTCCTCGGAATCACCTAGCCAAAGAAAATATCCAAAATGAGTATTTCTTAATGATTTTCTTGAATTTTGACAAGACAATGTCAAAAGAACGTTAAAGTTCGTATAAAGGAAAGTTCCAATTTAAAATGGCCATAACTTGGTCATTTTAACTCGGAATCGCGCATATAATATACTGATTTCTATATACTCAAAAAGATCTATTCATTTCTAAAACTATTTTTATCAAACTAAACCATTTAAGCCCCAAAACAGTGGCGATAAAATTCACCACGAATTTTCCAACTCAAAAACAACTTTGGTTCAATCAATCAAAATTTGTTTGATAAATACTTAGTTATCTATATAGTTGAAAAATTCTCTTTTTATGGTTACTTAGCTCATATTTATTCACGCTCAAGTGTTTGTTGTCCAATCATGTTACTCAAGTAAAATCATGTTGGTTTTGGAGTTTTAGAAAAATGTAGTTTACAAGAATTCATTTTTGTAAATCTCTTGAAATGAATATTTTGTTTCTTTTATTTTCCAAAGATGTTTTATGTTGGCTTATATATATTTTCAAGTAACTTTTTGAAAATAATTTTCTTCTTTCTAAGTTTTTTTTTATATTAATACTATTTTCCTATTTATTTTTCCTATACAAATTTCTTTGTCTATTTGTTTGCAAAAATTTTTATTTGAAAATTCATCATCCTTTCCTTATATTATGTTTTTCATAGAAATTATCCTTGCATAAAAATTTATTTTCTTTATAAAAACAAAGTGGGATAACAAGTGATTTAAGATGCTTTTTTATAGTAAAAGTAGTTTCTAAAATCTTAGTGGGTTCTTTTTGTAACTTAAAAAAAAAAAGATAACTTTACTTTTTTTTTGTTTAAACCATAGATCTTATACTTTACATAAACTTATTTCTAAGTGTCAAAATCTCCTTTTTGTCAATTATATTTAGAACTTGAAACTTTGGACAACAATTTAAATGAACATGAATTATGAGAAAATAATAGCAAGCAAAATAACATAAATAATAAAGTCAAGTATTGGGAGTCTTAGCTTTTTCAAGGCTCCCAGGACTAAGAAGTAGACTAGTCCCAAAATAAAAATAAAATGAAAGAAAAAAAAATTGTTTTGACTTGATGAGGATAAGTCTAAGACTAGAGACTAGTCTTAAAATAACAAGGAATGAATAAATAAATTGCAATGGAATAAATAAATTACATAAAATAAATAAATTGCAAGTGAGCTTATATGCTCTAAAGAATATGTATATATATATAGATAATAATACTTAGATATAGTAACAATAACATGAATAAAATAATAACATAAACGTAAATAGATTTTTATGAACAAGAACAATACATGAACATAATGTAGCTTCCATAACATTTAGTCTTTGGAAACTTACACTATGGTTATGTAAAGTTACATGACATGAGAAGAAGAAAATAATAGGAGATGGTTACCTAAAGAAGACTTTGGTAGTGTTATGTGGTTATGGGTTTTGTTGTAGGTAGAAGTTGTTTTGGAATTATTTTGAGAGAGTTTTGGGAGGATATTTGGAGAGAGTTTTGAGAGGAGAATTTGAGAGAGTTTTTGTATAGAATTTATGGGTAGTAAATGTGTGAAAGAAGTGAAAGAGGAAGAGGGTACTTATAGGAAAATGTTGAGTGATTTTTGTATGATTAAATTAAATGAAAATTGAAACAAATTGAGAAAGAGAGGGGATGGGGTTGTGCTGGCCACACATGTGAGAAGAGAGGGAGTGTTTTATTTTTTTTTGTACTTTGTGGATTAAATGAAGTAATAAGTAAGGTAGATGTGAAATAAAGTTATGGGAAAGGTAAAAAGTAAAGGTTATAGCTTATGGTGTTTGTAAGAGTAGATGTAAGAAAAAGTAGAGAGAAAAGAATAGTGTAGAATAGTAGTGAATAGTGTAATGTAAAGTAGATATGACTAATAAAGTACCGGTAGTAAGAAAATATACGTATAAATGCGATATCTGTTATTTTCACTTATCGAAAAATTCCAAAATTGATATTTTTGAAAACATTATATTTTTACGAGTCTAACGGTGTATTCAGAATATTTTTACTGATCTGATCTTTTTACGTTTCCTTAGATAATTACACACTATTTTATATTCGAAACTCCTACTTATTCTCACCGAGTTGCTTATTCGGGATTACTGGACTTTGAGCTATTACGTCTAACTAGGGTTTTTGTTGACCTTTAGAGCTTCGGTTGACTTCCAGTTTAGGGTTTTAAGCTAAACTGATTCCAAAAATTTGGGGTTTACAATTATCTTGTTTTATTATCAAGTTATATTGTTGTTATTAATGATTTGTGTATATAATTATCATCTATTCATATTCACATAACCAACATAATGTTCATGCATTTATGACTAGTATGGTATACTAGATCTAGTTGTTTTGAGCTTATAAATGCATTAGACTTTTGTTTTATGCATATAAATAACTTGTAATAGCTTCATGATAGTAGAAAAGTATTAGAAAGCCCAAGATCTACTTTAGTTTCAACAAAAATAACTTTTGAAAATTCAGATAAAAAAGGAATCATATTTAGAAAACCTATTTTTCAACTTCAAAATGTGTATTTCTACATTAAAAATGAATGGCTTAGGGAATAGATATCATAAATGAGTGATCTTGATGAGTAAAGCTTAGATCTACTAAGGAATATTTTCAAAACAAGGAAAAGTTTACAAAAGTTATATTTCAATCTCAAAAACAATTTTGAAATTCATAATAAAGGAAGCTTCAAATGTAAACACCCATTTTTCAACTCCAAAACAAGATTTTTATTAAAGAAATGGAAGTCTTAAGGGGTAAGTTTGATTAAGAAATGGTTTTTGAAAAACTAAATGAGTTTTACAAAGAAAACAATCTCAAATGAAATTTTTAAAATTCAGATTTGAAAATGGCCACTATTTAAACACTATTTCCAAAAGCCAAAATGATGATTTTTATAAAAAAAACATGGAAGTCCTAAGGGATACATATACTAAAGACCTAATTTTGATAAGGATAAGAGAGGTTTATCAAAGTATAATCTTAAAACAATGAATGGTTTCCAAGAATAGATTAAATGATGTTTTCATTTTCAAAAATTTTGTAAAATTCGTAATTAGGTAAACCACCTATATAAACATCTATTTTCTAACCCCAAAATGAAGTTTTTATTAAAATAATGAAGGTGATGGATATATAGGTCATCAAGGTTAGTTTTGATAAAAGCAAGTGTGAATTTACGAGAAAGAAAACCACTTTTCTTAAGTCCAGTAAATTTCAAAAGTATTGCAAAGTAAAAGTTTTTCAAAAAAAATCCTTGGTACTATATCATTAAGGATATACATATAGATAGTTCATCCCATAACCTTCATGACAATAGCTTATAGGTATTTCATATATACATGATACACTTGTAAAAAAAAAAAAAAAAAAAAAAAAACAAAGTTAGGAAAGTAATGTCATATACTTCTTATTTGACATTATCTAAGTACATGCGAAATTAGAAATTTCCAACACTCATGAATCATGCATGGTATTGAGTTATATATGTATATAATAGAGTCTTACAAGATATAATGATAGCTAAGTATCTATCAAAGCTTTAGTATGATGTTTGTTTTGAGGTTAGAAGTTGAATTATGGAATGGGAAATTCGTGTAGTATCTTGTACCCTACTGTTCATGGACCACCAACCTCGTTTGTTGGAAATAATTCTAGAAATAGATATTTCTCATCCAATAGGTAGAAATTGATATATAATATGCGACATTACAAGTTAAAATGACCAAGTTATTGCCGTTTTAAGTTGGAATTTCTTCTTAGATGAATTTTGATGAACTTGGTAGAATATAATTTAGAACTTCACTCAAACTTCATAGAAATACTCAATAAAGTTATTTCTTTTTATTAGGAGACTTGGGAGACGGACTAGACCTTCCCAAGGACTATTACTATTCAGTGGATTTTCGCGCCATGGCAAAGTGAGTTCACTATCTTTAAATTTTATGCTTATGTTTGTGCTTGTAATATTAGTAGTATTAGAATTAAGACAAGATAAAATTGACTATATGTATATGATTTCTACCTTGGTGAATTGATGATAAGAATATCGAAATGAGCTTGTTGTAATTATTTGTACGACCTAGTATAGAATTGATCTGTTTAAAATCTCTATGATCACCCATAAATTGTTAAATTAATATGCCATGATCTTATAATCAAATTGACCATGCATACCACACGTGAGTCACATTGCATCGCTTATTATATCTTTATCGGAAGAAGGCATAATAGCTGGATAACGAGGGGCCTGTAAACTCGAATGTTGGCGTATGGGTCGGAATTGAAAATGTGTGTGGGTGGGTTCCTATATCAACCACAATAAAAAGTGAGAAAAAATTTAAATCATTGGTCATATGGGTCTGAAACACCTAACTCCAAATGGAGGGCATAAATCCATTCAGCATAAGACTTTCGGATGGTCTTATGCATTGTTTGCTCACGTGTTTGTATATTCATATGATTGTTAATAACTTGTTTGTTATATATACTGTTGAGCATTAAATTTTGGAAGTGGAACTCACTAAGCTCGTAAGCTTATATCCCAATAGTTTCTTGTCGCAGCGTGAATATTTATAGCTATCTCTGAGAAGTCACTTTTGTCAAGCCCCAAAGGGTACCCTAAACGCGACAGTCCACCATACCCGATATTTAAACTTAAGTATGACAACCTTAGTCATCCCATAAGTTTACATATTGAGTGTAAGGTGTACTTACACAACTTTTAGGATCACACTTTGATTCAAGTAGTCTTAAGAAAGCATATGTAGCATTAAGAATATAAATCACAACAATAAAATAGTTAAGTTTTACAAAAGCCAAGGGGCATACCCCCACCAAAATAATAGGAGTCTACACGTTTAGCTCCAATTACATATATCTGAATCTATATTAAAGAGATTTTCCTAGAAGTCCACGCTATACTAGGTCCCGACTTCATCAAAAGCTCTTTAATCCCATGTGATAAACCTGCACAAAGTGTCCTCTTGGAACAACAAAAAAAATAGGACACTGCAACAAAACTATTGGGGTATAAGCTAATTGCTTAGTGAGATTCATTTTCTAAGTAACATACTCGATCATCAAGCTAAAATATCTATACAAGCAAGTTATAATTAAGCAACCATATGAATGCATAAGCAAATGAGCAAGCAAGCATATGACTTTCCGGTAGTCATATGTGAATGGATTTACGCCCTCCATTCGGGGTTTGGGGTAGTTTATAAGTCATGCAACTACAGTTCAATGTTGGTCCATAAGACATGCAACCATAGTCCCAATCTTAAGTGGGGTGGTCCATAAGACATGCAACCACAATTTTAATGTTGGTCCATAAGTCATGCAACCATAGTTTCATTATGGGGTGGTCCATTAATTAAAGACCCGCTGCCTCCCAAATACACCTTTCCCACCAAAGGCATATCGACAATGATATGTGACTCACTACATGATATGCATGTACAGTTTATTCATATAATTATGGCATATTAATTAGATAATTTAAAAGTGATCATACAGATTTCAGACACTCCAAATCTACACTAGCTCATACAAGGTTATTGCAAAATCTTGCCTCGATATACTTATCGTTCATTCATGCAAGTTTAGATCACCATTCAATCACAATTTTATATTTTCCTAAGTCTAATGCCACTACTACTATAAGCACACCAAGAGCATAATTAATTGAGAAATGAACTCACTTGCCCATGTAGTGAAATCCACTAGTCGTAATAGTCCTCGGGAGTGGTAACCCGTCCTCCAATTCACTTAAGTACAAACAATACCCTCAATGAGTATCTCTTATAAAGTTCCATTAAACTTAACAATTTTATTTACTAAGTTCGTCAATTTTTGCCTAGGTTGAATTCTTAACTTAAAAAGGTCATATCTAACTCATTTTAACTCGGAATTAAGCTTATAATATACCGATTTCTATCTACTTCGAAAGAGCTATCTATTTCCAAAGTTAATTCAAACTTTTAAGGTCATTTAAGGGTCGGAAACATACTGTACAGTAGGGTTGCGAAAATCCAAGATTTGAGCCTTTGTGAAAAATTGCCATATCTACTCTATTTAACTACTTAGATTAACTTATTTTAGTCCTAAACTTGCAAGGAGATTCTCAAAACAAAATTAAGAGATTACACACTTATCTAATCCCAACATAAAGTTCAAAAGAGACTTCTAAGAATCCATTTTCATAAAACCGAAATTTATAAGTTGAAACTCATTGTCTTGTTTTGAGTAATTCCTTTACTAAAACTTACTTAGTTCAATGAAAATAATTTTCCTATATTATTTATCATCAAGGCATTCCATTTTCAATATAAAATACTTGTTTTGAGATCTAAAAGGAGGTTTTCAAAATTGGTCTTCCCTTAGATACGAATTTCCTCTTTGAAGTTATAATGAAAACAAGACCTAAATTTTGTCTTTTACAAAGCACTTGATTTAGAAATACTTTTTAGGAAAACTCATTTAAACTTATGAAAATTCATTCCTTAAGATATCTATACCAAGAGCCCTTTATATTCTTGTCTAAATCTTCATTTTAAAGTTCAATGATGGGTTCCAAAAATGGGTCTTGGTCTAGATCCGAATTTTCATAAATTTATTTTGAACATATCTCTTGAGAAAATTCATCAAAACTCATGAAAAACAACCCATTACATATTATATCTTAAGAACCCTTCATTTCTTGAATAAAATCCTCATTTTTGAGTTGGAAAACATGTTTTTATTTTAGATCTTTGTCTTGATCCGAAAATACAATTTTTATTTTTGAAAATCAACTTTGATTCTTGTAAGATGAAGTCTTGATGATATACATCCATCAAACCTTCATTTTCTTAACAAAAACTTCCATTTTAAGACTTCGAAGAGGGTTTTTAAAATGATGCCTTGACAAGTTACGAATTTTACTTTTTCATTCAAACTCAAATCTAAGATCTACTCAAAATACAACCATGAAACATAAAAAAACTTGTAGTAGGCTTAAATTCTAGATCTACACATAAACATAACTAAAGCTTGGTAAAACTCTAGATCTACAAGTTATCACAAAAAAAGAAATAAACAAGCCTTCAAGATAACAAATATACTAATAACAAAAAGAGATCATCAACAAGAGGAGTGTTTCAATTTTTAGCATCATCATCCATAGCTTTTTAAGCTTGTGGAATATCCTTTGATGCATGAAACAATAATATCATCCTACAACATCCTATGGAAGTTAAAAGAGGATGATTACCTTAAATATTTGCAAGAAAAGTGTGTGAAGTATGAGATGGAAATGGTGGCAGCTTGTTTTCTTAAGAAGACAAAGCAAAGAAGAAGAGAAAAGAAAGGGAAAAAGAGAGAGTAAAGTGTAGGGTTTGTAAAGGTGAAAGAGAAAGGAATGAGATACTTAAATAGAGAGTGGAGTGTATTAAATAATTGAAAAAAAAAAAATAAAACAAGGTAGCTTGCAAGGGGGGGCTGGCGTGATCTTCCATGGGTGGGGGAGTGTGTGTAGTTTGATTTTAACTTGTATTTTTGAAAGTGTAACTAGTTACTCCCTTTGCTAACTAAAAGAGACTTTAAAATATCAAATAAATGATTAAAAATAAGGAAAAGTGATGATTTTTAGGGGATGGTCAGCTACCTTCTTGGGGAAGAGTGTAAGAAAAAGCAAAAGAAATCATAATAATGTGTAGTAATGATAATGGATGTGTACTTGAGGTATGGGTTGAAAAAGTGTCTTTTGACTAAGAAAATATATAAAATAAATTAAGAAAAATATTTTTAATTAAGTGGCAGAATTTTTATGATTTAAATAAAATAATCAAATAAATTATTTTTAGAAATTTAACAAATAAGTTACCAGTAAGAGTAAAATAAGCTTATATGAGCTATAACTGATATTTTTAAAATCCGAAAAATTATAAACTTGATATTTTTGAAATCCTTATAAAAACGAGTCTAAAAATATTAAAGATATATTTTTAATTTTCGAACCCGGGACACGCTTTCCAAAGCAGTATCCAAACGGGTTCAAATAAGCCAAAATTAATCCAATCTGATATTTTTAATAAATCAAATATTATTACGGACTATTCTAAACACTTTAATTATTTTTCGACTCCTCGATTTACGAACTCGGGTTTGCCAATCTAAACTGTAGGGTTTTACTCAAGATCCGTTGATTTAAGGTCTCCGATAGACTTTCCGACTTAAGGTTAAGGCTTGAGAAAACATGGGTTTACAACTTTCCTCAAGTAGAACTTTTGGACTCTAAGGATCTTTTTGAAGAAGTCGGGACCTAGATGTAGGCATAGACTTCTAGTTGAATCTCCTAAATTGATATATATATATATACATATACATATATATATGATATGGTTATTGTAAGAGACTTTTGAGAACTTAAGAACTCTTAATATTTTGATGGGGGTATGCCTCTTAGATCATGTAATAGATTAAATCTAGATATAATGTTATGATTTACATTCTTATTACTATGTATGTCTCCTTAAAGTATTTCGAATCAAAGTATGATTCAATATATGTTGAACGTAAGCCTTACACTCGGTGTTCAAACTCATGGACTGACTAAGATTATCATACTCGAGTTTAAATATCGAGTATGACGACATCGCGTTTAGGGTATCCTTTGGGGCATGACAAGAACAAATAATAATAACAATAATAACAACAACATAATAATAACATCATGGAAGACATGAACATGAACAAAAACAAAATGAATATATTGTTGCTTCTTTAACTCTCATGAGTCTAAGAAACATATACTAAACTTATGCTAAGTTGTATGAACATGACGAGTATGTGTAAGAAATTTACCTAAGGTTATGTGTTTATTGAAGAGGAAAAGAATGGGTTATAGTATTATGTATGAAATGGTTTTATGGGAGAAGAGAGGACTTGGGCGAGAATTTGAGAGAGGGATTTTATGGAGTGATTTTGGTAGATTTTCAGTAGGAAATAAGTTGTGTGAAAGAATGAAGGAGGAGGGGGGCATTTATAGAGTTTTGGAGTGGAAATTAGACGTAATAAAATAAAATGAAAAAGAAAAATAAATTGATAGATGAGAGAGAGGGGAGGCACCGGTTTCATCAAAAGAAAGGGGAAAAATTGATTTATTTTGTTGTTTTGTAATAAAAAGAAGTAATGTGTAAAGTATGATGTGATTAAAGTTATATAGGAAAGGTAAATTGTAAGGTATAAGTATGGTAGTGTACAAGAATAGAGTGTAAGAAAAAGTAGAGATAGTGAAATAGCAATGAATAGTAGAAATAGTACTATGAATAGTAGACTAGACAATTAAAATACTGGTAGTAAAGAAAATACATGTAAACGGCCTATATCTAATATTTTTAGTTACCGAAAAAATTCTAAACTGATATTTTTGAAATCCTTATATTTTTATGAGTCTAATGGTATTGTCGGAATACTTTCACTATTCAGTCCACCAAGGCACGGTTTTTGAAAACTGATCCTGTTTGGTTCCGAAAGACACTAGAAATTTGCAAATATGATATTTTTAAGCTTTCCTATATTATTATGAACCATTTTCCACAATTATCTCAATTTTGTTGTTTAGGGTTTAAGAACACGGGATTGTTGGATCTAGATTCATTAGACTAATCATAGAACTATGTTAACTTTAGGGTTCAGTTTGACTCCCGATTCTTAGGGTTTACTTATATTGTTGAAAAGTCTAGGGGCTTACAGATTGATCAAGCAATTTCTGAAGATTTATTTTGGAAGAGGATCAAGAAGAGAGATATGTGTGCATCGAAGCTTCTGACAACTCCTATCACTTCATTGAGCCAGAACCAAACCCAATTAAGAGAGAAGTTATTGCAGTGAACTCAGTGCTGCGATTTTGAAATGAAAGAAAGGTGTTACCACTCTCACATACCCAATTTGTGTTCCCAGCCAAGCATCCTAGGATGGCAGAATGGGCTAAAAATGTCTATGAGGACCCTGAGCACAAGGACGCACTAAGATCTACCAAATTAATCGCACCATCATATTACTACATAGTTTAATTTTCCTCCCATTGATGATATGAAGCTATGATGAGCTATTGTCTCATGGTGGAGTACCCGACTCACACCTTTATTGCATCATGGGGAGAGTTCACACCAATACTCGAGGATGTATTTATGTTGTTGAGGTTTTATGAGTTTAGGCAAACTGATATTACTACTCTTTCTGCTACATAAGAGGAGCAAGATATCCAGGCTGCACTTGTGGCTGCACGAAAAGCAAGAAAAGTTAGAGCAAAGAGATCTATCTTTACTTCTTTGATTGAGCATTTCTTCCATAATAGGATGAGGATAGAGCCATAGTTTTAAAGCCACATCCTGAGCGTGTGTAAGTACCAACATCCTTTGCATAAGCGTATGTCTTGATTACTTTGCCCTTTTTTCATCTTACTAATTCCGTCTCTTTTTTTTTTGTAGTTACGAACTTTCGGCATTCATGACATTATGGCTAGCAGCATATGTTTTTCCTGGTAGGCCAATAGAAGGAGTGAACCAACAGCTGTTTTTGTTGGCCATCCGTATAACGAAGAGCTAGCTTTGCTTTAGCGCCTTTTTATTTAGGTTCCTTCCATCGATGCTTAGACTTGTATTATCACACATCAATCCGCTCAAAGGGGTGCTACATTGTGCGCTCACATGTGGATTTGGTGTTTTTACAACTCTTCATCTATGAGTGATTTCGCACATACACGTCTTCCCCCAATGTTCAACACAATTCGTAGCTAAAAGATCCCTGAGTGGTGGTGATGTTAAAAAGACGGCCTGTGAAATACTTATCGAATGTCTTTGATGACGTTAGTGAGTTTGTATTTCGGCCTTATGTGAAGAGAATAGTTGGTTGAGAAGATTGTTGCAAGTTTATCCTTCCAAATCGGATGTCTTTGTGACTCTAATACGTAATCCCAAAAGTTTGAATGTCTGTGATGCAGTTTATCATGTAGTGTTCCCCAAGGGTATTTGTCATCACTACAAGATCTCAAGAACTCCATCTGTGCTTTTTTAGGACAGAAGGTGATGGTATATTCACCCCATATAGTTGCTCGTCAATTCGATTTTGATCAAAGAGTACCTCGATTGATTCCTCCATCAGACTACTTTAGTTACTGCTGTGAATCACTCTCTTCGAATCATAGTAATTTGATTCATCCACATGTACGATAGCTATTCTTTCCTTTTATCAATCGTGTAGGAGTGTCTACAGCAGGTTGGTTAACCTACTAGATGAGCTGCTTAGAAAGCTTCAAAGAGTATGCATAAGCTATGGTGCCTGATGTTTTAGAGGCATCCATCATCTACAAGTATGAGTTTTAGCTCCATCTTCCATCGAAGAACATAGTTCTTAATGATTCGCGGGTGAAGTCAAAGACAAGCCATGCCCCTCATGACAAGATGAAGACAACTCAAGATCTTCAAGCCAACACAAGTGCGAGTTCCGATTCTCGAGTTAGACAAAAAATAATCCACCAATCGAATTCTTTGCCAAATGCTAGTCAGGCTAAGCATACTTGCATTCATGAGGTATTTTATTAAAGTTGCTTCGTTCGTATTTCATGTCGTTTTTCTTTCTTTACTATACTAACGCAGCTTTCTTTCTTGTAGGTAGTAAAAGATACCAGCTTAACCCATCAACCGACCAACAATGTTGTTGATGTTTGCGCTCTTCTCAACAGCGCTATCACGTATCCATTTCCTCACTTGTATAGCAACCATGAAGAATTTCATTCCAAAAGGCATCATATGCCCGTTACATTGATGAATGAGGATGATGAAGACACAAATTCATCTGGTAGTGAAAGTACATGTAATGTTGTTAATAACAAAGAGGAAGCTTCTAATGCAACTGAGGATGAAGAATTTGATAATACAGAGGTTGCTGGCAATGCTATTGAGATGGAGCAATAGGAGATGGATGAAGAGAACTTCGACTCAGCACCTCTTAAGAGGCCTAAGAATGAGACGTATGTTGATGCTTTTCTTCAAGTAGGAACTTATGGCGGCAAGGTTAATACTAAATCTGATTATGCTTCACAAGATTGCTTTCGATCTGAAGATGTTGCTCTACTTACCACTTCTCCTGCTCAAGCTACCTCTTTTCTAATGTTCCTCCTCCACCAATTGCTGGCGTATCGTTACAAAACGAGACAACAATTCCTAATACCAGAACAACCACTAATGAGGTTGCCTCTTTCCGTGGATTCACTATACCTTCTCATCTCATAGAGTCACTACAATGGTCGTACTCCATAGAGGGTGAATTTTGGACATGGTGCTTTGTCCTCAGTAAAGATGTAGCTGATGTGATGATAACTTTACGAGGGCAAGCCATTTAACTCCTTGACAAGCCATGGGATTCATTGTCAACTAAAGAGCTTCAATTATTGATCAAAGGAATTACTAGAGCTCGTAGACTTAATTTCAAAGTTGGGAGTTTAGAGCATGTTGCTGGCAAAACCCAAAGAATGTTGAGTTGTCATGCAGTTGTACAAAGACGCAACAAGTTGAGAGCTGAAATTGAGGAGGCAGAGTCTAAAATAAAAAGTCTTCTTGGTGATGAAGACACTTCTATAGTTATTAAGTCAGAAATTCATCATTGAGCTGACGATTGGTTCCTTACACTAACATCTAATATTTGCTATTATTTTTTTAGCCCTTTATATCAAAACATTTAGATCTTGAATGAACAATATTTCTATTTCCTTGTTCAATTCAATATGTCTATATTACACTTTTCGTTGTGCGCTTATAAGTTCACGAAGCAACATCAACAACAATTGTTATTCATAGCATTAAACTTTCAAGGTCGTCATCGAGGCCTCTTAGTGGGTACCCGCGCATCGAAGAGTATTTTCGTATGCAAGCATGAACCATTACGACATGTTTGTTTGCATTAAAGTTGTATAAACCCCTATTTTCTAAGCCCTAAACCTTAAGCTGGAAAGTCTATCGAGACCTTAAGTCAACGATATTGAGTAAAACCCTACAGTTTAGATCCTGCAAACCCGAGTTCGTAAATCGAGGAGTCGAAAAAATAATTAAAGTGTTTAGAATAGTCCATAAAAATATTTGATTTATTAAAAATATCATATTGTTTATTTTCGGCTTATTTCGAACCCGTTTGGATATGCTTTGGAAAGCATGTCCCGGGGCTCGGAAAATTAAAAATATATCTTTAATATTTTTAGACTCGTATTTTTATAAGGATTTCAAAAATATTAAGTTTATAATTTTTCGGATCTTAAAAATATCAGTTATAGCTCATATAAGCTTATTTTACTCTTACCGGTAACTTAATTGTTAAATTTCTAAAATAATTTAATTGATTATTTTATTTAAATCATAAAAATTCTGCCACTTAAAAAATATTTTTCTTAATTTATTTTATATATTTTTTTGTCACAAAGCCACTTTATCAACCCATACCTTAAGTACACATCTATTATCATTACTACACATTATTATGTCTTCTTTTGCTTTTTCTTACACTCCTTTTCCCCAAAATGGCAGCTGATCATTCCCCATAAATTAGCCACTTTTCATTATTTTTAATTATTTATTTGATATTTTAAAGTCTATTTTAGTTAGAAATGGAAGCAACTAGTTACATTTTCAAAAATACAAATTGGAAATCAAACCACACACACTCCTACACACCTAGAAATCACGCCAGCCCCTCCCTCCATGCAGCTGCTGTTTTATTTTTTTTTTAAATTATTTAACACACTTTTAACTCTATGTAAACATCTCATTCCTTCCCTCTTTCACATTTGCAAAACCCTATATTTTTCCTCTCTCTTTTTTCCCTCTCTTTTCTCTTCTTCCTTGCCTTGTCTTCTTGAGAACAAGCTGCCACCATTTTCTTTCCTTGCTTCCACATATATTTCTTACAAATATTTGAGGTAATCTTTCTCTTTTAGCTCTCATAAGATGTTCTAGGATGATATTATGGATGTTTCATGCATCAAAGGACATTCCACAAGCTTAAAAAGCTATGGATGATGATGCCAAAAATTGAAACACTCCTCTTGATGATGATCTCTTTTGTTATTAGTATATTTGTTATCTTGAAGGCTTGTTTATCTTCTTGTTTTTGTGATAGCTTGTAGATCTAGAGTTTTACCAAGCTTTAGTTATGTTTATGTGTAGACCTAAAAGTTTAAGGCTTACTACTAAGTTTTTCTTATGTTTTCATGGTTATATTTTGAGTAGATCTTAGATTCAAGTTGGAATGAAAAAGTAAAATTCGTAACTTGTCAAGGCACCATCTTAAAAACCCCCTTCCAAGTCTTAAAATGGAAGTTTTTGTTAAGAAAATGAAGGTTTGACGGATGTATATCATCAAGACTTCATCTTACAAGAATCAAAGTTGATTTTCAAAGTTGATTTTCAAAAACAAAAATGGTATTTTCGGATCAAGACAAAGATCTAAAATAAAAAACATGTTTTCCAACTAAAAAATGAGGATTTTATTCAAGAAATGAAGGGTTCTTAAGATATACTATGTAATAGGTTGTTTTCCATGAGTTTTGATGAATTTTCTCAAGAGATATGTTCAAAATAAATTTATGAAAATTCGGATTTAGACCAAGACCCATTTTTGGAACCCATCAATCAACTTTAAAATGAAGATTTAGACAAAAATATAAAGGGCTCTTGGTATAGATATCTTAAGGAATGAATTTTCATAAGTTTAAATAAGTTTTCCTAAAAGGTATTGCTTAAATCAAGTGTTTTGTAAAAGACAAAATTTAGGTCTTGTCTTCATTGTAAACTTCAAAGAGGAAATTCGTAATTATGGGGAGACCAATTTTTAAAACCTTCTTTTAGATCTCAAAACAAGTATTTTATATTGAAAATAGAATGCTTTGATGATATATACTATAGGAAAAATTATTTTCATTGAACTAAGTAAGTTTTAGTAAAGGAATTACTCAAAACAAGACAATGAGTTTTGACTTGTAAATTTCGGTTTTATGAAAATGGATTTTTAGAAGTTTCATTTGAACTTTATGTTTGGGATTAGATAAGTGTGTAATCTCATAATTTTGTTTTGATAATCTCCTTACAAGTTTAGGACTAAAATAAGTTAATCTAAGTAGTTGAGTAGAGTAGATATGGCAATTTTTCACAAAGGTTCAATTCTTGGATTTTCGCAACCCTATTGTACAGTATGTTTCCGACCCCTAAGTGACCTTAAATGTTTGAATTAAATTTGGAAATAGATAGCTCTTTCGAAGTAGGTATAAATCGGTTATTATAAGCTAAATTCCGAGTTAAAATGAGTTAGATATGACCTTTTTAAGTTAAGGATTCAACCTAGGCGGAAATTGACGAACTTAGTAAATAAATTGCTAAGTTTAATAGAGCTTCTGTCATGCCCCAATGGGTACCCTAAACGTGACAGTCCGCCACACTCAATATTAAAGCTTAAGTATGACAACCTTAGCCATTCCCAAAAGCTTTTATATTAAGTGTAAGGCGTACTTTCACAATTTTAGAGGACCATATATGGAATTATGAAGCTTAAGGAGATATAGAAACATATTAAGAAAAGAGGATTCACAATAATTATTCATTCATGGCAAAGACTTTACAAACTTAGGGACAACTCCCTAAATTACTAATCTATTATATAAATATTTGCATGCTAATACTATGCTACTTTACCCAAGTTTCTAATGTTCAAAGAGATTACCTGCCCGCATGGTCCACGTGGCCTTAACCATAAGTAAGGAAACTGCAAAAGATATCTATGGGGTATAAGCTAATAGGCTTAGTGAGAACTATTTCCATAAATAACTTCTTGTAACAAGATTCAATCAAGTTGATTTAATCAAACAAATGTAATGCACAAGCACGTGGGCAAACAAGCATATAGTTTTCGGGAACTATATGTTGAATGGATTTACGCCCTCCATTCGGGGTTTGGTGATACGTAACCTCAATTCAAGTAGTTTTAATTAAAAAGTTTTCTTGCTCACGAGCACACATCGTCGAGCATTCCGAATCTACTTGATTGACCTTGCTTTCGGATCTACCGCCAAGCATATTCCATTAAGCCGCCAAGCAATCGCTTTCGGATCTCCCGCCAAGTGTTGCTTTCGACATGAGCTTACTATCCTTCTCACCCAAGGATAATAACCCAACATGCAATGTGACTCACTTCGTGGTATGCATGAGTTCATTAATTTATAAAGTCATAACATAATTATTTTCAACTTTATGGCGATCAAGGAATTTCACAAATCAATATTAAACTAAAACAATCACTTAGAACAATTCTGGCTTCGATATTCTTAGAATTCTTTCAAGAATTATTTTACATGCATATCGGTTTATCTTTTCCTAACTCTAGTGCAACTAATTTACAAGCACAACAAGTATAGCATTTAATGGAAATAAACTCACGATGCCATTGTCGTCTATTCCTCTAAGCGGATGAGTCGTTCACACACTCCACTTAATCGTAATAGTTCTCGGGGTAAAGGAATCCTTTCGGGGTCACCTAGCCAAAGAAAATACCCACAATGAGTTTTTCTTGATGATTTTCTTGAATTTTGACAAAACAATGTCAAAGAACGTCAAAGTTCGTATGAAGAATGTTCCAACTTAAAATGGCCATAACTTGGTCATTTTAACTCGGAATCGCGCATATAATATACCGATTTCTACCTACTCGAAAAGATCTACCCATTTCCAAAATTATATTCAACAAACAAGGCCATATAGGCTCTGAAAAAGTAGCGACAAAATTCACCACGGATTTCCAAGTAAAAACAACTTTGGTTCAAGAAATCAAAATTTGTTTGATAAATACTTAGTTATCTATATAGTTGAAAAATTCTCTTTTTATAACTATATAACTCATATTTAAGCATGCTCAAGTGTCTTGTTGTCCAATTATTTTTCTTAGGTAAAACAATGTCGGGTTGAAGCTTTTCGGAAATTGTTTTTGTAAATTTCTTTGAAATGAATACCTTGCTTTCTTTGTTTTCTAAAAACGTTTTATGTTGGTTTTATTTATCTCTTTCCAAGTAACTTTTGAAAATAAAATTTTCTACTTTCTAAGTTACTCTAATACTATTTTGAAGTCTTTTAGGAAATATGCTTTTCTTCATATTATTCTTCTTGCGCAAATTCCTTTGTTCATTTGTTTTTGCAAAAATCTTTACTTGAAATTTCTCATTCTTTTCTTATATCTTATGTTTTTCATAAAGTCATCCATGCATGAAAATTTGTTTTTTATAAAAATAATGTGGAATAATTAAGAACTTTTTGTAGAAAACTAGTTTCTAAAATATTATTATTTCCTCTTGTAACTTTGAAAAGGAATAACTTTATTTTTGTTTTCAAATCATAGATTTCCTTTTCCTATTTGTAAAGGTCTTTTCTTAAAAAATTCCTTAGCCATTCATCTTATTTATCTTTTTATGAAAAGAACCATTTTTATCAAAAAATATTTTCTTTTGAAAAACAAGGTGGAATAATAAAGATTAGTAGCTTTTAAAAAAGTAGTTTATAAAATTATAGTGAGTTCTTTTTGAAAAGGAATGAGTTTATTTTTGTTATCTTATATATTTTTATGCTTCATAAACTTATTTTCAAGTGACAAAAATCCTTCTTTGTTTAATTATCTTTAGAAAATAAAATTTTTGGACAACAATCTAAATGAACATGATTATGAGGATAATAATAGACAAAATAGCATAGATAATAAAGTCAAGTATTGGAGTCTTAGCTTTTTCAAGGCTCCCGGGACTAAGAAGTAAACTAGTCCCATAATGAAATAAAATGAAAGGAAGAAAAACTTGTTTTGACTTGATGAGGACAAGTCTAAGACTAGAGACTAGTCTTAAAAACAACTTGGAATAAATAAAATGCATTGAAGTAAATAAATTGCATGAAAGGTAAATAAATTGCAAGATCATGAGCTTATATGCTCTAAATAGTATATATAGCTATATAGATATAGTAGATAGTTATGAACATAAAAGAGACATAAATGAACATAAGAGAAACATAAATGAATATAAAGAAACATGAACATAAAGGAATTATGATTATGGACAAAAACAAAGTATGAACCTATTGTTGCTTTCTTAACCTTCATGGTTTTAGAAAACACCATTAAGTTCATACTAAGTAGATGAACATGGAAACTTCTTGAAGAATTTTTACCTAAAGGAGATGAGCTAAAGAGACTTCTTGAAAGAACTTCTTGGAGAGAAATTCTTGAGAGATTTTGAGAGAGTAATTTTAGTGTAGAAGTGGTGTGAAAGAAGTGAAAGAGAAGGGGGGTATTTATAGGAAATTGAGGAGTGATTTTTGTGTGATTAAAATAAAGTAAAATTAAAACAATTTGAGGGCATTGAGAGAGGGGGGGCGCCGGCCATGCATGGGGGAGGGGTATTTGTTTTATTTTTTTGACTTTTTGAAAATAAAAGATGTAATATGTAAGGTAGATGTGATATAAAGTTATGGGAAAGGTAAAAAGTTAAGATTATAGGTTATGTAGAGTGTAAGAATAGGTGTAAGAAAAAGTAGAGATAAAAGAATAGTGTAGAATAGTAATGAATAGTGTAATGTAAAGTAGATATGACAATTAAAGTACCGGTAGTAAGAAAATACGCGTATAATAGCTATATCTGTTATTTTTACTTACCGAAAAATTACGAAACTGATATTTTTGGAAAACTTATATTTTTACGAGTCTAACGGTGTATTCGGAATATTTTTACTATTCCGGGCTTCCGGACACGTTTTTCGAGAACTGTGTCCGATCGGGTTCGAAGGACACCCGAATTTCGCGAAACTGAAATTTTTATAAAACCTATGGTTATTACGAACTATTCTAGCTGATTATCCCAACTTCGTTTTCTAGGGCCAAAGAAAACGGCAATGCCGGATTTAGTTGGATACGGTAAACTAGGGTTTTGTTGACCTTTAGGGTTCCGTTTGACTTCCGGTTTAGGGTTTTATGCTAAACTGATTCCGAAAATTTGGGGGTTTACAGCTTCATAAGAGATACTCATTGAAGGTATTCTTTGTATTTAGGTGAATTGGAGGACGGGTTACCACTTCCCGAGGACTATTACGACTAGTGGATTTCACTACATGGACAAGTGAGTTCATTTCTCAATTAATTATGCTCATGGATGTGCTTGTAGTAGTAGTGGCATTAGACTTAGGAAAAGATAAAATTGTGATTGAATGGTGATCTAAACTTGCATGAATGAACGATAAGTATATCGAGGCAAGCTTTGTTGCAATAATCTTGTATGAGCTAGTATAGATTTGGAATGTCTGAAATTTGTATGGTCACTTTTAAATTATCTAATTAATATAGCATGATTATATGAATAAATTGTACACGCATATCACGTAGTGAGTCACATATCATTGTCGAGTATGCCTTTGGTGGACAAAGGTGTATTTGGGAGGCAGTGGGTCTTTAATGAAGGGGACTAGGGTTGCATGACTTATGGACCACCCCATTCAAATAATGAAACTATGGTCGCATGACTTATGTACCAACATTAAAAATTGTGTTGCATGTCTTATGGACCACCCCACTTAAGATTGGGACTATGGTTGCATGTCTTATGGACCAACATTGGAACTGTAGTTGCATGACTTATGAACTACCCCAAACCCCGAATGGAGGGCGTAAATTCATTCACTAATGACTACCGGAAAGTCATATGTTTGCTTGCTCATTTGCTTGTGCATTCATATGGTTGCTTAATTATAACTTGTTGTATAGATATTTTAGCTTGATCGAGTATGTTACTTGGAAATGAATCTCACTAAGCAATTAGCTTATACCCCAATAGATTTTGTTGCAGTGTTCCTATTTTGGATGTCCCAAGAGGACACTTTGTGGTTTATCACATTGGATTAAAGAGCTTTTGAGGAAGTCGGGACCTAGTATAGGCATGGACTTCTAGGAAAATCTCTTTAATGTAAATTCATATATATGTAATTAGAGCTAAACGATGTAGACTCCTATTATTTTGGCGGGGTTATGCCCCCTTGGCTTTTGTAAAGTTTAACTATTTATCTTGTTGTGATTTATATTCTTAATGCTATGTATACTTTCTTAAGACTACTCGAAGCAAAGTATGATCCTAAAAGTTGTGAAAGTACACCTTACACTTGATATGTAAACTTATGGGATGACTAAGGTGGTTATACTTAAGTTTAAGTATCGGGTGTGGTGGACTGTCGCGTTTAGAGTACCCTTTGGGGCGTGACAAAAGTGGTAGCAACGATATACATTACTCGAATTAATATAAGTTAAGGGGGCATTACCCACTACTTAACCACTTATCTTGACAGTATGTGATCATGTAGAAAATAAATAAAATATGTATATTTTGAATTAAAGGATTTAATATAGAAGATAACGTTCTTATCAGCTAGCAATTCACAAGCTAATTAACATCATGGGCTTTGAAAATAAATTCCTTGTCTAGCAGCAGTGATGCTTAATTTATTTAATGCATTCGTGCATTATGTGACAAATGTGAGCTAAGGAGATGAATCTCTAACTTTGCAGCGACATAAAATATTAATGAGAGCATCATCAGAAAATAAGCTTGTATGACGTGAGCTATTTGCTTCACTAATATAACTAGGAGTACAACTTGCTTTCACAGATGAAACTTCTTAATGTATTGAAAGTTCACAACAGCAGTAATAGAATCCATTTTTGGATTTCAAAGTTTACAATAGCCACTTTCATGGACTTCTTCAATGACAAAAGGTCCTTCCCATTTCGGTGTAAACTTCGACGCTGGAATCCCTTGATGTACATGATCTACAACACGGATGACAACATCTCCTTATTGAAAAGATCGTTTTCTAACAAGTCGATCGTAATCAAAGCTCAGGCGCTGCTGATAATTATTGAGATTATGTTTAGCTGTGTCATGCTGTTCATCTAATGCTTCTAAGTCCATCATTCGCAAAACATCTAGTTCTAACTCAGCAATGATAGCTAAGCGTGCAGATGGGATCAACACTTCTATTGGCAATGTTGCTTCTGCTCCATAAACTAAAGAGAAGGGCGTTGCTTGTGTCGGACATCGCTTAGAAGTTCTTTAAGCCGATAGAGTGAGTGATAATTTGTCATGCTACTCCTTGTGATCGTCATGCACCATGCGGCTAAGCACTTTCAATAGGCTCTTGTTCATGGCTTCTGTTTGGCCATTTCCTTTAGGGTAGTATGGCGTGAACTTGACATGATCAATATTGTAGGAAGCAAGCAACTATCACACGTGAGAGTTTTATTGGATAGGATGTGCTTCGGAATACCGAATCTACATATGATATGTTCCCTCACAGAGCTTGCTACTACTGGTCCTATTAACTTCTTCAAAGGAATTGCCTCCACCCACTTAGTGAAGCACTTAGTTCCAACCAAAATCCAGATGTAACATTCAGAAGGTGGGTCGATGGGGCCAATCAGATCAAATGCCCAAGTATGGAAAGGCCAAGGAGTACTCAAACTATGAAGTGTAACTGCGGGGGCATGGATAGCATCACCTTGTTGTTGACAAACAACACACTTTTTGGAAAGTTGAAAGAGTCTGCTTCCATTGTTGGCCAACAGTACCCTGCATTGAGCAAGTGGTAATACATTTTTCTTCCCCTTGATGTTCCCACAATCTCTAGCATGCACTTCAAACAATATGGTCTCTATCTCAGGAGATGCTACACATCTAAGGGGTTTTCCCATGAATGATACCCTGTATAACTCTCCTTCATGTATGAGATATTTTCTCGCCTTCCTTTTCACAAGTCTGGCATTAGTACTATTAGTTAGTAGAGCATTGTTCCTTAAGTAATCGATGTATGGACGTCCCCAGTGGAGTCGCTGAAAATGTTATGGAGTGGATTCGGTTGCAGTGATCACGTGCGTGTAACGTTTAGCTCGCACTACATGTGTCTTTAGAGAAGTGATTTGATAATGACACGTAAGGATGACTTATGGAGAGATGGTAGGGAGGAGGAGTAAGCAATCTTAGATAGCTCGAATACACGCATGACAGGTGGAGGAGCTGTACAACATCAATCCCACAGTTCTTGGGGAGAGGGCAATATGTTCTTTGTTTTGATTCTTATTGGATCTCTGTGATTATACTCTGATAGCACGATGATGTTTCTTTAGATGTCTTCATTCTTGTTAAATGATGAGAACTCCTGAAGTATTTATAGAGTTTAGCTGTTGATAGCATCCATTAGATCACAAGGTGTATCAATGGCTCAGGTGAGTCATTCTACTAATGGATCCTTCCATGGGCTTATATTGAGTTTAAGCCCATGAGAGCCTCTTTTAAGTGCATGAGCTTTTCTAAGAAAGGTTGAGAGTGAATAGGTCAGTCCAACGATCCTTACTCCAAGCCCACCATGCCAGATCTCCCATAAGTCATCACATAATATGAATTGGACTCTTCAAGCCCTGTCTGTAAACTCTTAAATTTTAGGGTAATATCAAGTTCAAACCCTAAACCAGAAAATCAACCGGAAACCTTAAGTCAACAAATCCCTAGGAAACCCTAGCAGTTTAGATTCGACAACCCCGCGTTCTTAAACCAAGAAGTCGAAATATGAGTGAAGAGTGTAGTTTGGTTACTAATAATATTAGGGTTCTTAAAAAGATCTTTTTAGAGAATTTTCAACTTATTTCGAACCCGATCGGATAAAGACTTTGAAAAGCGTGTCCCAGGGCTCGAGATATTAAAAATATGATATTAGTACCGTTAGATTCATAATTTCATAAGATTTCCAAATATATTAGTTATAGAATTTTTCGGGTTATAAAGGTTACACTTATAACCTTTTTATCGTATTTTCTTTACTACCGATACTTTAATTATTTAATCTACTTTTTCATTTCTTTCATACTATTCATCAAGTAAAACCACCCATACCCTATTTCTTACATCTTTACAACCTATTCGTACAATATTTTATCATTTTCCTTATAATTTACTTTTCCAATACAACTTTTACTACTTAAATTATTTATTTAATTTTGAAACTTACACAACACAACACAACACATTTCTCTCTCTCTCTCTATAGGGCCGGCGCCCCTCCCTCTATTCCCTCTCTCTAATTTTGTTTCATTTTTCTTTTATTCAACTAAAGTAAACCCTAATCTCATTTTCTATAAATTCCTCTTTATGCCTTCTCCATTTCACTTTCCTTCTTTCTTCATTTACACTTTAGAAAAAAATTTGCAAAACTCTTCTCTCTCTCCCTCCCTCCCAACCAACCCCCCCCCCCCCCCCCCCCAAATGTCGTGACCCTCTCCTCAATACACACACACACACTTTTGATTTTCTTTAAGTTTCTTACTCCACACATCTAATAGGTAATAGATATACACTCTATCCTCTTAAAAACATGTAATGGCAAAATCATTCATGTGTGATTCCACTAAAAAATCCCCATGAGCTTAAGCTAGGGATGTGGGAACACTTGAACAAGTGATCATTGTCATCACTATGTTATGGATCTCGTTATTTAAGTTATTTGTCTATTACTTCATTTATTTACTAAGTTATGTTGTTATTATTAATGTTTTGTGCATATATTCATCATTTAAATCATATCCACATAATGATCATAGTGTTCATGCATTTATGACTAGTACAGTAAACTAGATCTAGTTGTTTTGAGTTCATAAATGCATTAGGTTTTTGTTTTATGCTCATAAATAACTTGTAATAGCATGATCATAGTAGGAAAATGTTAGCAAGTTTAAGATCTACTTTAATTTCAACAAAAATGATTTTTGAAAATTCGGATAAAAAAGGAACCCTATTTAGAAAAGTTATTTTTTTAACATCAAAATGAGTATTTTACATTAACAATGAAAGGCTTAGAGAATAGATATCATAAATGAGTGATCTTGATGAGTAAAGCTTAGATCTACTAAGGAATATTTTCAAAACAGGAAAAAGTTTACAAAAGTTATGTTTCAATCCCAATAACAAACTCAAAATTCGCAATAAGGAAAGCTTGAAGTGTAAACACCTATTTTTCAACCCCAAAATAAGATTTTTATTAAAGAAATGGAAGCCTTAAGGAGTAGGTTTGATTAGGAAATAGTTTTTAAAAGATTAAATGAGTTTTACAAAAGAAACAATCTCAAATGGAAATTTCAAAATTCGGATTTGAAAATGACCACTATTTAAACACCTATTTCCAAATGTCAAAATAATGATTTTTGTAGAAAAATAGAAGTCCTAGGGGATACATGTAATAAAGATCTAATTTTGACAAGGATAAAAGAAGTTTATCAATGTATAATCCTAAAATAAGGAATGGTTTCAAGGAATAGATTAAACAATATTTTCATTCCTCAAAAATTTTGTAAAATGCGTAATTAGATGGACCACCTATTTGAACATCTATTTTCTAACTCCATAATGAAGGATTTTATTAAAATAATGAAAGTGTTGAGCATATAAGTCATCAAGGTTGAGTTTTGATAAAAGCAAGTGTGATTTTGCAAGAAGTAAAACTATTTTTCTTAAGTATAATAATTTCAAAAGTTTTGCAAAGCAAAAGTTTTTCAAAAATAATCTTTGATATCATATCATTGAGGATATACATATGGATAGCTCATCTCATGATATTCATGATAATGACTTGTAGGTAATACATGTACATATAATGCACTTGGTAGAAACAAAGTTAGGAAAATAACATCTTATGCATCCTATTAAGCATTATCTAAGTACATGAGGAATTAGATTTACCAATACTCATGAATCATGCATGATAATGAGTTATATATGTATGTAATAGAGTCTTACAAGATATAATAATAGCTAAGTATCTATCAAAGCTTTGGATTGATGCTTGGTTTGAAATTAGGAGTTAAATTATGGGATGGAAATTTCGTATAGCAATCTGTACCCTACTATTCATGGACCAAACAAACTTGTTTGTTGGAAATAACTTTAGAAATAGATAGCTCTCGTTGAATAGGTAGAAATCAATATAAAATATGCGAAATTCCGAGTTAAAATGACTAAGTTATGGTCGTTTTAAGTTGGAATTTCCTCTTAGAAGAACTTTGATGAATTTGTTAGAATAGAATTCTTAAGTTCATTCAATCTTTATAGAAATACTCATTGGAATTATTTCTCTTGACTAGGAGACTTAGGAGACGGACTAGACCTTCCGAGGACTATTACGATTAAGTGGATTTTTGCGCCATGGCAAAGTGAGTTCACTATCTTTAAATTACATGCTCATAAATGTGCTTGTAACGATAGTGGCATTAGCTTTAGGGCAAGATAAAATTGGAATACGCATGCAAATTCAAATTGTTTGAACCAATGATAGAATATCGGAAATGGAATTACTGTAAACATTGTATGATTTATTATAGAATTGAAGTGTCTGCAATATCTATGATCGCCCATAAATCGTTATTTAACATGCCATGATCTTATAATCAAATTAACATGCATACCATATGTGGAGTCACATTGCATAGGTTATTATACCTTTGTGGGAAGAAGGCATAATAGTTGGGTAACGAGGGACCTATAAACTCAAATGTTGGTGTAATGGCCGGAATTGAAATGGTAGTGGTGTAGGCATTTGTATCAACTACAAAATTGTGTGTGGTAGGCACCTGTATCAACCACAATGCAAATGAGAAAAATTGAAATCTATGATCGTATGGGCTTAAAACACCTAATCCTGAATAGAGGGTGTAAATCCATTCAACATAAGACTCCCGAAAAGTCTTATATATTGTATGCTCACGTGCTTGTGCATTTCATATGGTTGTTAATATAACTTGTCTGATATATTGCTTGTTGAAGTATTTAATTTTGGAAGTAAAACTCATTAAGCTCGAAAGCTTATACCCCTATAGTTTCCTATTACAGTATGATTATTTATGGCTATCCCCGAGAAGCCACTTTCTTCAGGTACAACTTTTGGAATTTAAGGAGCTTTTTGAAGAAGTTGGGACTTAGATTGTAAACTCCTAAAATTTTAGTTAATTTTAAGTTTGATTTTAGAATTAAAAGTCAACCGGAACCCTAAAAGTTAACAAAAGTCCAGTGCAAACCCTAAAATTTAGATCCAACATTCCCGTATTCTTTAGCCCTAGAAAACAAAGTTGAATTAATTAGTGATAATAGTTTGTAATATCTTGAGGAAACATAAAAATATTAGATTCACGAATTTCGAGTGTCCTTCTGACTCAAACGGGATTAGTCTCGAAAAGCGTGTTCCGGAGCTGGAATAATAAAAATATTCCGATAACACCGTTAGGACCAATTTAATACAAGGATTTCCAAAATATCAGTTTCATAATTTTTTGGTAACTAAAAATAACATATATCTATTTATACGCGTATTTTCCTACTACAGGTATTTTACTAGTCATATCTACTTTACAGTACACTCATTACATTACTTTTACTATAGTTTATTTATCTCTATTTTTCTAACACCTACTCTTACAACACCATACACTTTTATCCTTACTTTTTACTTTCCCGTAACTTTACTATCTATTTACATTTTATTTTACTTTTAATACACAAATTACAAAAAAATAAAACTCTCCCCCACTTCCATAAGCATGGCCAGTGCCACCCTCCAATCCCATCTTCCCCACCCCCTCTCTTTCTATTATTATTTTTCAATTTTCTTTATTATATCACTCAAATTTACTCCGTATTTCCTATAAATACCCCATCATCTTTCATTCATTCACAGATCCTCTACTACAAAATTTCTCTCCCAAAACTCTCCTAACTCCCCTTTCAAATACTCTCCAAACTCTTAAAATTTTCTTCAAAAAACCCTCTTCTTTTTCTACAAACATTACTTTAAGTAAGATGTAAACCCCTAAAATTTTCGGTTAATTTTAAGTTTGATCTTAGAATGAAAAGTCAACCGAAACCCTAAAGATCAACAGAATCTAGTACCAACCCTAGATTTTAGATCCATTCCCATTTTCTTTAGCCCTAGAAAACGAAGTTAAAATAATTAGTGATAATAATTCGTAATAGCTTTAGGTTATATAAAAATATCATATTTGCGAAATTCGAGTATCCTTCGGATTCAAGCAAGATCAGTTCTCGAAAATCATGTTCGGGAGCCCAAAATAATAAAAATATTCCGATAACACCAATAGGACCGATTGAATATAAGGATTTCAAAAATATTAGTTTCATAATTTTTCGGTAACTAAAAATATCAGATATCGCAACTATACGCGTATTTTCTTGCTACTGGTACTTAAATTATCATGTCTACTTTACATTACACTATTTACTACTATTCATCTATCTCTACTTTTTCTTACAACCTACTCTTACGAACCATACCTCTATTTTCTTACAATTTTCATTTCCAATACAACTTCGCATCTTTTATATCTTACTTTCCATTAACAAAAATACAAAAAAAATAAATTTCTCTCTCTTACACTCTCAAAACTGCGTCGACCACTCCCTCTTCCCTCTTCAATTTGTTTCAATTTTCATTTATTTAATTAATACAAATTTCGTTCCACATTTTCCTATAAATACCCCATCTTCCTTCCATTTCTTTCACACCTTTCATACACTAAAATTACTCTCTCAAATTTCTACAAGAACTCTCTCTCAAAGTTCTCTCAAAATTAGTCTTGATAGGTAATTCTTCTTTAGAGTTTCCTTTATGTTCATTTACTTAGTATGAGCTTAGTGTGTGTTTTCTAAACCATGAAGGTTAAGGAAAGCAACAATAAGTTCATACTTTGTTTTTGTTCATGAATCTAATTTCTTTATGTTGCTTTCATATATATATATATATATATATTTAACTAAATATATCTATGTAGCTATATATATCTTTAGAGCAATAAGCTCCTTTGTTTTGCAATTTATTTACCTTCCTTGTAATTTATTTATTACATTGCAATTTATTTACTTTCATGTTGTTTTAAAACTATTCTTCTAGTCTTAGACTTGTCCTCATCAAGTCAAAATATTTTCTTTTTCTTTTTGGGACTAGTCTTTTCTTAGTCCCAAGATATCTTTATGAAGCTAAGGTTCCAATACTTGATATATCCTTTACTAGCTTATTCCTTTAACTATTATATCTTTCTTATGCTCTTATCATTTTATGATTCATAAATCATGCATGAACATATTGATTTTGTCTCTACAAGATAAATAAGGAAAAGTTTTCTTAAAATAGAGATTCCTCTCTAAAAATAAAAGTAGGAAGTAATTTTTCCAAAAAACTTAAGAATTTATCTTAATAAACTTTTCTAAGAAATCTAGAGGAGATCATAGGAATTTTTACAAAACATACGTAACATGGCAAAAACTTCTTGAGTAAACAAAAGTTTTACTAAACTTCACTTTTTCATCAAATACTAGTTGACAAATACCAAGAGTTTCTTTTCATGAAAATGGAATGATCTTAAGAAACAAGGAAATTATTCTACAAATATAGAATTGTCATTATTTTCAAAAAGCATTAGAAACTAAGCTTAGAAAATAAAATCATTCTTGGAAATATAAAAAGACTAAGGAAATGAAATTAAGAAAAAGAAAAATACTCATTTAAAATAACTTGAGATATTCTCTAGCAAAAATAAGAGGAATTTTCAAAAGTTTCATTTTTCCAAAACTTTACTATTACCAAAAATTTATGATTTGAGACAACTTCATTAGTTTCATACATTTTATATGAGTAAATAAATATATGTAAATACATTTCAAAGGTTTCACAAACTATTATTGTCACGCCCCAAAGAGTATCTAAAACACGACAGTCCACCACACTCGATATTTAAACTTAAGTATGATAACCTTAGTCATCCCATAAGTTTATATATCGGGTATAAGGTGTACTTGCACAAATTTTAGGATCACACTTTGAATCGAATAGTTTAAAGAAGGCATACATTAGCATTAAGAATAAAAATCACAACGAGATAAATAAGTTAAATCTTTACAAAAGTCAAGGGGGCATACCCCCGCCAAAAATAATAATGGAAGTCCGTCCATACTAAATTCACATTTACAAATGCTAGGGTTTATTTTGAGGAGATTTTCCTAGAAGTCCACGCATCTAGCTAGGTCCCAACTTCTTCAAAAGCTTCTTCATCCAAAATAACCCCGTGAAATATATTCTCTTGGAACAACCAAAAATAGGAACACCACAACAAAACTATCGGGGTGTAAGCTAACAGGCTTAGTAAGATTCAATTTCCAAATATTCAATACTCAACAATAGTATATATCAAACAAGTCATTAGCAATCATATGAGCATACAATATATAAGACCCTCCGGAAATCTTATGTTGAATGGAATTATACCCTCTATTCGGGGTTAGGTGTTTCAGGCCCATACGACCATCATTTAAATACTTCTCACTTCTTATTATGGTTGATACAGGTGCCCATCCACCACTTTTTAAATTTTTACTGTGGTTGATTCAGGTGCCCACCCACGCACATTTTAATTCCGGTCCATTCGCCAACAACCGAGTTTACCAGCCCCTCGTTGCCCGAATTACTATGCCTTCTTCCCACAAAGGTATAATAACTCATGCCATGTGACTCACCACGTGATATGCATGTATAGTTTATTCATATAATCGTGGCATATTAATTAGGCAAATTAAGGGCGATCATAAAGAATTTCAGACAATCCATGTCTAATACTAGCCCAAATAATGATATATCAACAAGTCTTGTCTCGATATACTTATCCTTCATTCAACCAAGATTATGTCACAATCATTGTAATTTTATCTTTTTCTAATTCTAATGCCACTACGATTACAAGCACATACATGAGCACAACTATTTAAGAAATGAACTCACTCAGCCATGGAGAGAAGTCCACTAGTCGTAGTATTTCTCGGGGAGTGGAAATCCGTCCTCCAAATCACCTAAGTATAAGGAATACCCGAAATGAGTATTTCTTATAAGGTTCTAATAACTTAACAATTCTAACTGCTAAATTTGTCAATTTCCGCATAAGATAAAGTCCTAACTTTAAATGACCATATCTAACTCATTTTAACTCGGAATTGAGCATATAATATATCGATTTCTATCTACTTCGAAAGATATATCTATTCCTAATATTATTTTCAAGTTTCAAAAATATTAAGGTCACGAAACAGAGGCATCAGTTCTGGTCGTTTGAAAACTTCAACTCCGAAAAATAGCTTTATGATTGTTTGTGATGTTTTTAGCATATATTTCAACTACACATGCAATATCAATGATTTCCTATCATGAATGATACGATATGAACTTGATGCATCCATGATTTTGATATTATTTACAAAGAGGAAAATTTAGAAACTTCTTATTTGTGAAGATCCATGGCTACACACTTTCATGAAAACTAGATTCCTAACTTTGACTATCTCATTGGTTTTGAAGTTATTTCCTTAAGAAAATCAATTTATCCTTATCTAAATTGAGTCTTCATTATACCTATTACCCAAGCCTTCATTTCTACATAAAAACTTGCATTCTACATTTTGCAAATATGTTTTCAAATAGGATTTGCCCAAAATTCGAATTTCTTGAAATTAAATTTTTGAGTGATTCTTTTGGGAAAATTTGTTTAATGCATTAAAACTTAAGACTTTAAGATACCTATTACCTAAGGAATCCATTTAACACATAAAACTTCTATTTTGAACTTGGATGATAGGTGTTTCTGACCTATATTCATAATTACGAATTTCACATGGTGAGTACTAACTCAAAATTTTCCATCTAGATTCCACTTCTTGTTTGATACATTAATCTCATCAAAACTCATTTCAACTTATAAAAATTACTACCTAATGATACATATTACCTATATCCTTCATTTTCCACATAAAACATGAGTTTTAAAGTTGATAAAAGGGTTTTCAAAATAGGTGTCATGCCCCGAGGGGTACCCTAAACGTGGTAGTCCGCCGTACACAATACTAAAGCCTAGGAATGACTACCTTAGTCATGCAAAGGCTTCCATATTTTGTACAAGGCGTACATCACAACTAAGGGGACGCATCGGAGTAGCGCAATTTACATTGATAATAAATAAGTAACAAGGCAAAGAGAATACTTAATATAAAACATAAGCATATCACAATTCAATTCTTAAGGCATATTCTTCTATTATCTTCAAATAAATATACGTCCCTAATCATATAGGTTATCACATATAAAGAACCTTACAAAATTTCTTCATCATATGATTCCATATCCTTAATCTTCCGCCCATGACTTCCTTAATGTCATGATCCTCAAATTAATCCACGAATACACCTGTTTCAACAAATCTATAGGGGTATAAGCTACAACTAGCTTAGTGAGATATTCCTTTTCATTCGCACCACATTTTCAAACAAGTTTATTTATTTAATCACACATATGCCATGAATTCAATGCAACAATCACATGATTACGCGAATATATATAGTCATCCGGAAACCATATATAGAACGGATTTACCCCTCCGTATCAAAGGTTAGGGAATCGGGGTTGAAGGTCCTCGACCTTCTACTGCTAGTCCCCAGGTCCTCACCCACAGCGTTCGGTTGGCTCGGCTCCGAACCTAGAGTCGCTTTCCCCGAGCGATTTGGATTCTCCAGGAAGGAACATGGCCCGTGGCACCGCACGATCACAGCCAATCCAACTCTACGCGTAGGAGTAGCAGCCTTCTGAAATAGATGTGACTCGATGGATGCTATGCGTGAACGTTTTATTGTTCTTAGGTCAAACCTTATTAAGGTTTATTGGGGCGATCAATCAATTTAGCAACAATAAACAATCATACAAGTAAGTAAACCAAATTATTTAAACAAGCAATCGAAGTTGCGATATTCTTAATTCTCATTCACGCATAAACATAGAATCATATATATAATCCCGAATTCCCCAAATATATCCATTTTTATCTTTTCCTAATATACTAATGCTACTACTTTACAAGCACAAGCAATGTAACGAATTTAGGAGGAATAACTCACTCGTCCATTTCGCTATCTTCTTAGTCGTAGAAATCCTCGGGTAGGGTATTTCCGTATCCTTCGTCACCTAGACAAAAGAAATACCCGGGATAAGTATTTCATGTATTTCTATTTTTGGAGATTCTAAACTTTACTAAAAATTCGTGGTAAAATCGTATAAGAAGAAATTCCAACTTAAAATGGCCATAACTTGCTCATTTTAACTCGGAATTTCGCATATGATATACCGTTTTCTACCTATTCGAAAAGTTCTATCCATTTCTAAACTTATCTTGGTCATAAAAGGTCATTTGGGTTCCGAAAACGTCAGGTACAGATTTAAAACGAATTTTCTATACTTTTGCGAAAATCCATTTTCTAACTCAACTTCATTTTAAAGAAAATCCTTTTGTAACCATATAAATATATATTTGATAAACACTTTTTGAATATATAGGTATGCTCACTTTATATGCAAAAATCCTAATGGTAGTGTCTCAACAATTTATTTCATAAAACAATTCATTTTGAGCTTAAAACTTTTAACTTTGATAATTTCTTTTCAAGTATTTAGAAGAAACCTTATATTTTTATTACAAATGAATATATTCTTATTTTATTTCCTTCATTCCTTTTTCCAAAACAAGCAAATTTTCCTTTAACCCTAGTCTTTCATAAATTTCATTTCTAGTGATAAAAGGTTAATTTATCAAAACTATATTAAGTTGTCGAAAACCTTTTCATAATTTGTTTATTTAAGATGATCTTAGAAAATGAGTCTTGTTTTCTTATATCTATTTCCAAAATATAAGCTTTTGCTTTCTAAAACTTGTTCTTTCATTTCTTTTGAAAAGAATCATTTTTATTGATAAAATACATTATTGCTAACCTTACTTTATTTATATTCTTTTGAAAACAAGTTCTTTCTTTTAGAATTTAAAAATCATTACTTTTCCTAAGTGGGTTCCTTATGAGTTGATTTTTATATTAACTTTGAAAAGTGGTTTGTTTTCTTAGTTGTATTTCGAAGTTTAAAAGAGTTTAAATCTTGAGCTTTTTGTAAAGACTTTTAATAAATAAATTATATTACTAAAAGCTTAGGTTAACATAATATACAAAGAAAATATTTATTTCTTATGATTCCTTGAAAATCTATCTTTGTTATTTATGAAGACGTTGAGAAAACTCCTTTTCTATGTTGTTGATAATAACTTCATGATTTTGTGATAAATCATATGATTGAAAACTTAGCTTTGAGTTCATTAAGTAAAGAAAAATTCTATTTTTAGATTTAGTTGAGACATTAGCATTATGTAAATGCAAGTATCATGAGCATATAAAGAAATAAGAACATAAGGAAATAAATAATAAGCAAGAAAAATAAAATATCAAGTATTGGGAACCTTAGCTTCATCAAGGAATCCCGATCAAGTATTGGAGCCTTAGCTTTATCAAGGCATCCCGGGACTAAGAATGGACTAGTCCCGAAAGATTAAAGAAAATAAATAAAAGATTGTTTTGACTTGAGATGGACAAGTCTAAGACTAGAAAGACTAGTCTTAATAAAATAAATAAATTGCATAACTTGAATGTAAATAAATAACCAAATGAGCTTATATGCTCTAAATAAATATATATACATAATATACATAATATAAGTTAGATTAGAAGCAAATAATAACAATAATAATAACAACATAATAAAATAGGAAGCTTATGTACAAGAACAAAACATGAACATGTTGTTGCTTTTACTACTCATATGAGTTTCAAAACAACACCATAGTCATGTTAAGTTACATGACATGGATGAATAATATATGGAAGAAATATTACCTAAAGTATGTAAGAGATATGGAGATGGTAAATGAAATGGGTATTATGTGAGTAGTGATATGTGGTAGATGGTTTATGTATGAGACATGATTTTTGTGAGGAATTGATTTGAGAGAGTTTTGGTAGAGAGAATTCTTGATGAGAGAATTTGTGGAGAGATTTTGAGAGAGTTTTGGTAGTGTAAAGAATTGTGTGAAAGAATGGAAGAGGAAGGGGGTATTTATAGAATTTTTGGAGTGATTTTTGGATGTAATAAAATAAATTGAAAAAGAAAAATAATTGGATGCATGGGGACATAGGCGCCGGTTTTGCTTGTTAGAGGGGGAAATTGATTTTATTTTATTTGTTTGTGTAATAAAGAAGTAATGTGTAAAGTTGATGTGAATAAAGGTGTATTGGAAATGAAAAAAGTAAGAAAATAGATATGTAGGTGTAAGAAATAGGTGTAAGAAAAAGTAGAGATAGATGAATAGTAATGAATAGTAGAAAAGTACTATGAATAGTAGACTAGACAATTAAAGTACCGGTAGTAATAAAAATACGCGTAATAATGCGATATCTGTAATTTTTAGCTACCGAAAAATTCTAAAACTGATATTTTTGGAATCCTTGTATTTTTACGAGTCTATTGGTATAAACGGAATATTTTTAATATTCCGAGCTCCGGGACACGCTTTTCGAGAACTGATCCCGTTTGGGTCCGAAGGTCACTCGAAATTCGCGAATCTGATATTTTTATGTTACCCTATATTATTACGAACTATTCTAGGTCATTAACTTAATTTCGTTTTCTAGGGTTTGGAAACGCGGGATTGCCGGATCTTAAACACTATGGTTCGTTGTAGGCTTGTTGACTTTTAGGGTTCCGTTTTGATTTTCGATTTTACTGAGTTATTCGTAAGATCGTATTATATTTCTAGCTCGACGTCTGTGGTTTATCTTATTTTATTCGTGATTATTTATTTGTTTTTAGTTCTCGGGATCGTTTAACCGAGTCTAGGTTTATGAGTTGACTCATTTTGACTTTTGTGGAAAATTTGGATTTTGTGATTCTAAAATTTTACTGAAGGAATTAGGATTTTATTATCTCGTTGTTAAGCGGTATTTGGATCTATTGTTTCGATTTGCGTTTTAGGAATTGGGTAGATTATTTAATTGACGTACGGACGTTGATTATATCGGTAATTGGACTTTATATTTTGTTTCAGGGGTTCTCGTTTTCTCAAGATTGAGAAAATTCGTTTTTGCTCTTTATTTGGAATTAAGCTTTAACTTGGTTCGATTTTTAGGGTTTCGTTTCTTGGCGCTTGTCTTGATTTAGAATTTGGTTTTAACGTGAGTCGATTTTTGGGATTTAAATTCTAAACTTTTAGAATTATTTTCTATGAATTATGAAAATTTTTGGGGGTTTACAATAGGCCTTTGAAACCATACGAATTTGACTTTGAGTATTTCAAACAAAAACTTTTCCTTTTTGAGTTCTTTGCTTTATTTACTTAAGGATCTACTAACTACCACATCTATAGACCTAAAATAAAGCCTCCATGAGTATGAATGCATGAAAACATAAATCATCCATAAGATCATACATTTCAAGCATGGTATAAGCATCTAAAAGCTAGATCTACTACTTATGATGCATGATATGAAGTTTAAAATCATGGACATGAAATTTTATGCTAGATCTCTACTTTACTCCACTTCTACATCCATGAACATGAAATATATCAACAAAAACTTGATCAAACACAAGATCTATTCTTGTGATGGCTTGATATTCATGTAGTAGGATTTTCTTTGTCCCTAGCAAGAGCTCATGGGACTTTGAGTGAAAATACTTATGAATAATCTTGCCATTACAAGATTAAATGGTGGTAAGGCTTAGGAATCATCACCTAAGGCTTGAAATAGATGAGAAATGAAGAAGATTGAAACTTGTGTTGTGTGTGTGTGGTGGAGCTAGGTTCACGGCAAAGAAGAAGAAAATGGAGAGAGTTTGAGAGCTCTTGAACAATTGGAAATGAAAATGAAGAGAGAGAAATGAAAATGATTATTTATATTAAGTGGATTAGGGTTTGTTTGTATAAAAAAGGAGATAAAATAAAACAAATTGGGGGGAAAAATATGGGGATATGCGCCAGCCATGTAGGTGTGTAAGAGAGGGAGTGTTTGATTTTATTTGAAATTTAAATTTGTGTAATAAATTATATTAAATGTAATAATTTGTTAAGAGACAAAATTTCTTGGAAAAAAAAATATAATTGAGTGTTTGTAAGGATGTAAGACTAGGGTATGGGTGTGTGTGTAGTAGGTTGTACTTGTAAATAGTAATAAATAGTAGATAAGACATCAACTTTACCGGTAGTAACGGAAATACGGAAAAGGCTATAACTGTAAATTTTATAACCCGAAAAATTATAAAATATATATTTTTGAAATCCTTATAAAATTCCGATTCTAACGAGTATTCCGGATTATTTTTCTGAGTTCCTAGTTCCGAGGCTCGCTTTTCTATAATGAAGCTCGAGGAAGCCCGGAATAGAAAATTTTTCGAAATCAAAATTTCGTTTGGTTTGAAACATACTATAAAACAATAATCCACATTAATTTATCTTATAGAGGTTCCTTTATATAGAAATCGAGGAAAAGCCGGAATTAAGGTCCCTTGGTTGCTTGTACTAATCCTATTTAGGGTTTTGATTTTCGATTTATGGGATTCACTCGGTTACTAAGAAAACCGGGGTTTACAATTATAATATCAATCTCTTTGATATGAGTTTTTGTTAAAAGAGGGAATACGAGTTTTGTGAAAATTCATGGTGAATCTGATCACCACTATTTCGAAACTCAAACGCCTTAGTTTGATGAAAATAATTTAGAATTGGATAGATCTTTTCAAATAGGTAGAAAATGGTATATTATAAGCGCAATTTCGAGTTAAAATGATCAAGTTATGGCCATTTTAAGATAGAATTTCTCTTTATACGAATTTTAACGATCTTATAACATAGTTCCTTATTAGTACCATAGAATAAAAAAGAAATACTTATTTTGGGTATTCTTCTTGATTAGATAATCTCGAGGAGATTGTTCATATCCAAAGATTACTATGATTAGTAGAAATCCCGAACGGCTTATCCATTTCAAGAATGTCATCATGGCTGAGTGAATTTACTCCCCGTTATTTTTCATACTTATGATTGTGCTTGTAAATCAGTTGCATTAGAATTTAGGAAAAATCAAATGGAAGTTGTATGATATATGTTGAAAGAATATTAAGTATATCGAAACATGATTTGTTTGTAATAAAGTTGCATATACATTAATATCTTGAAGTGTTTGAAATTGGTTGCTCACTTAAAAGAAGTTAAGTATAACTACTAGACTTTAATTAAGAATTTATGCATGCACTTCATATGTTGAGTCACATTTATTCACTACTATACAATTGGTGGGACAAGTGTATAATAGTGGTGGTAGGCATAACCGGTATATCATGTAAGTGGCGAGTAGGAGCCGGTAAGAACTACATAAATTGGTGGCTAGTAGGAGCCTGTAATAACTACAAGTTTTTGATGGCGTATAGGAGCCGGTAAGATCTATAAAAGTGTTTTAAAAGTCATGGTTGTAATTGGCCTAAATACCTAACCCTGAATGAAGGGCGTAATTCATTCAACATATGATTCCCGGAAAGTCATATGTCTTGTATGCTCATGTGGTTGTTGCATTCCATTTGCTTGACTAATAAACTTGGTTGATATTTTACTTTGAGTATGAATTTTTGGGATTTACTCACTAAACCCGCAAGCTTACGTGCCTATAGGTATTTGCATTCTCAGGAACACCTATTTTTGTACCCGAAGTCTCCTCATATCCGCGTAAGTATTCTTTTGAAGCTTTTGGAGGAAGTCTACTTGAAGAATTAGATTAAAATTCCTTTGAAATCTTTAATGTAGTATTTAAATATTGTAAAGACTATTTCGATCTTTGGGATTAGTAGGGGTTTGCTCCTAAGAAATCATATAATAAACCTTTAGATATTTATGCTATAATATATTTTATTTCTGGATTCTTGTATGTTCATTTTTACTTGCTTAGACTATGTTTTCCAGAAGCATCTCCTATTACCGTGCTAGACGCCTTACATGTAATACTAAGGCTTTCACATGACTAAGGTAATCATTCTTAAGTCTTGATATTATATGTGGCGGGCTGCCACGTTTAGGGTACCCTTTTGGAGCATGACATAAGAACTTTCTTAAAATCTTTCTTACCATGTCATGTAACTTTATATGATCATGGTATGAGTTTCCTAAACTTAATGTTATAGAAGCTATACTATGTTTATGTATTGTTCTTGTTCATGAATATGTATTTTATGTAATTCTATGTTGTTATTATGCTCATATTATTATCAATACTATGTTAACCTTTTATATATGTAGCTGGATATAATTATGTACTTATACATAATCTTTAGAGCATATAAGCTCATTGTTATTTATTTACTTCCAAGTTATGCAATTTATTTATTTATTTATTCATATTATTTTAAAACTAGTCTCTGATCTTAGACTTGCCCTGATCAAGTCAAAACAATATTTGCTTTCTTTCCTTATTTTATTTGGGACTAGTCCATTCTTAGTCCTGGGATACCTTGATGAAGCTAAGGTTCGCAATAATTGACATATTCCTTTGATTGCTTATTTTATTAGTTATTATTTCTTTCATATGTTTTCATAATTTTGTGATTTCATATTCATGATCATGCATGAACATATTGATTTTATCTCAACAAGATAAAGAAGAAAATTTTTCTTAGAATAGAAGTTCTTCTCCAAAAATAAATGTTGTCATGAAGGAAATGATTTTTCATAAAAACTTAAGAATTTATCTTAACAAGTCTTTTCTAGAAAACTAGAGGAATTCATCATAAATTTTAATAACCAAAGAACATAGAAAATTTTTACAATACATACATACACTTTACAAAGTCATAAAATGGAAAAGAATTCTTGTTTAAACAAAATTTTACTAAACTTCATTTTTCACCAATACTTTCGAATATAAAAGAATAGTCTAGTTTGGCAAACACCAACAAACTTCCTTTCATAAAAATAGAATGATCTTAAGGAATAAGATGAATGAACAACTTAGGAAATCATTTCTTTAAATGTAAGAAAATATAGAATTGTTACTACTTTCAAAAGTATTAGAAACTAAGCTATAAGGAATTTAGAAAAAGAAAATCATTCTTTTGAAATTTAAAAAGACTAAAGAAAAAATTAAGAAAATAAAATACTCATTTAAAATAACTTGAGAAATTTTCTAGCAAACTAAGAAGAAATTTTCAAAAGTTTTACTTTTTCAAAATTTTAAAAGACTTTACTTTTACCAAAAATTCATGGTTGAGACAACTTCATTAATTTCATGCATTTAACATGAGTCAATGATATATATATATATATATATATTTCAAAGGTCTTTCAAACCAATATAATATCTATATCTTTGATACAAGTTTTTGTAAAAAGAAGAAAAAGTAAGTTTTGCAAAATTTGTGGTGAATCTGATCACCACTGTTTCGGAGCTCAAACGACTTAGTTTGATGAAAATAGTTTTAGAATTGGATAGATCTTTTCGAACAGGTAGAAAACAGTATATTAGATGCACAATTCCGAGTTAAAATGATTAAGTTATAGCCATTTTAAGTTGGAATTATCCTCTACACGAATTTTAACGATCTTATAACATAGTTTTTGAAAGTACCATAGAATTAACAAGAAATACTCATTATGGGTATTCTTCTTGATTAGGTAATCCCGAGGAGGAGTGTTCGTACACGGATGATTATTTCGATTAGTGGAATTATCGATCGACTCATCCATAAAAAAAAAAAAAAGAAGTGTCATCATGACTGAGTGAGTCTACTCCCCTTTATTTTTCATACCTATGTTTGTACTTGTAAAATTAGTTGCATTAGATTTAAGGAAAGATAAAATGGAAGTTGTATGATAATATGTTGAAAGAATATTAAGTATATTGAAGCATGAAATGCTTGTAATAAATTGTATACTTATTATCGCATTGAAGTGTTTGAAATTGGTTGATCATTTGTAAGAAATTGAAATATAACGGCTAGGCTTTAATTAAAAATTTATGCATGCACTTCATATGTTGAGTCACATTGCATTCACTACTATACAATTGGTGGGACAAGTGTATGATAGTGGTGGTTGGCATAACCGGCATGTTATGTATGTGGCGAGTAGGAGCCGGTAAAAACTACATAAAATGGTGGCTAGTAGGAGCCGACAATAACTACTTGTTTTTTATGGCGTGTAGGAGCTGGTAAGATTTATAAAAATGTTTTAAAAAAGTAGTAGCCGTAATGGGCCGAAATACCTAACCCCGAATGAAGGACGTAATTCATTCAACATATGATTCTTGGAAAATCATATGTCTTATTTGCTCAAATATTTGTTGCATCCTATTTGCTTACTTAATAAACTTGGTTGATATTTTGTTTCAAGTATGAATTTTTGGGATTTACTCACTAAGCCTGTAAGCTTACGCCCCTATAGATATTTGTATTCTCAGGAACACCTGTTTTTGTACCCAAGGTCTCCTCTCATCCATATAAGTTTTCTTTTGGAGCTTTTGAAGGAAATATACTTGAGGAATTAGATTAGAATTCCTTTGAAATATTTTGATGTAGCATCAAAGTATTGTATAGACCTATGTTTATTAATATTATGATCTATTTATTTCTGGATTATTGTATGATCATTATGACTTGCTTAGACCACACTTCCCAAAAGCTTCTCCTATTACCGTACTAGATGCCTTACATGTAATACTAAGACTTTCGCATGACTAAATTGGTCATTTTTTAGTCTGGATATTATATGTGGCGGGTTGCCACATTTAAGATACCCTTCGGGGCATGACATAGATGCTAGAAATAGACTTCTAGTTGAATCTCCTTAATTATATATAAATATGATTATGTAAGTGACTTTTGAGGACCTAAGAACTCTTAATATTTTTGACGGGGATATGCCATTTAGTTCATGTAATGGATTAATCTGGATAAAACTGTTATGATTTATATTCTGATCGCTATGTATGTCTCCTTAAGCTATTTCGATTCAAAGTATGGTTCCCTATGTTGAACGTGAGCCTTACACCCGGTGTTTAAGCTCATGAAATGACTAAGGTTGTCATACACGAGTTTAGATATCGAGCGTGGTGGATTGTCGCGTTTAGGGGTACCCTTTGGGATGTGATACTATTACTTAGCCTAAGAGTTAAATCCAACTATTTATTATATAATTATATTAGCCCCTACACTTTGTTATTTCGGCTTCCATTCTTCAAGAAGATCCACACCGTCTATTTTCACAATTTGCACCGAATTTGTGCAATGATTTGTATAATAATATTTAATTAATTATTTACCTTAGTTTTAGAATAGTTTATTAAGTTATATGGGTACCAATATGTTAATTATTTGAGAGTTCTATCTTCAAAAATTTATGTAAAGCTTCTACAAATTTTCTAAATTATTATCAAGTTCAAACTTAAGTTTAATGTTTATGCGATTAATTATTTTTAGGGTTTTGTCTCACCCTATTAAAGTTTTCTAAGCTTAATAGGCCAATTTTCGTTCCAGTCTCTAATAGCTTTAGAATTGTCTAACTAGAATAATAGTGTGATCCAAATATTTATTTTAAGTCTATATTATGAGTTATTAATTCGTTTTCGTTCTTATTATATATTTATAACCGTAACGGTTCATCCTTAAATTATCATTTTCTAACTCGAAGCTTTATTTATTATTGACTTTCTAATACTCTTGAAATTTTATTTAAATTATTTCTATACTTTGAATTTTCAATACTAGTTATGAAATCTTATCTTTGATATCTATTACTATCTATAGAACTTTATTTTTGGGTTTGAAGTTATACATATAGGTTTATAGTTACTTGTGATTTTATTCTAAAGTCTTTATCGAGTCCTATATTAACCTTATATTTTCTATATTTGTATTCTATTCATTTCTACTTATATGAAAAATCTTAGGGTTTACACCCACAACCTAAAAGAACAAATTTGGCCTAGGAAGTCCCTTGACCAAAATTACCTTTCAACAAACACGTTATACAATAAAAAAGGATATGGTTATTATGAATTGAAGTAAACATTATATGAACTAATTTTTGTGATCTCTACTCAATTTAATGTCTTTTTTGACATTGACTTAATGACACAAACTTGGCTTGCCAATATGAATTACCATTGGCATCACGTAAACCATTCATAATGTCACGCCCCAAAGGGGTACCCTAAACGTAACGGTCTACCGTATGCTAAACGAGACTTAAGAATCACTACCACAATCATTCAAAAGTCTTGTCTTAGTATGCAAGGCGTTCCCTTACAACAATAAAATAAATAAATAATTGGAGATAGATAGTTCAATTCGATAGGATAAGCATAAAAACGTAAACCACAGATATCTTAGGATCAGTTACAAAGCATTAAGGGGCATTCCCCTGCTACACAAGAGTCTAGGTATTATCTTTTAGGTAAAATTTAATTGTTTAAGGTTTACTACTAAAGACTATACAAAACTAATCACAAACTTCTAAAGAGATAACTCCTAGTTTCGCATTACCTGATTTGGCTAGGTCTGGGCATGTAGCCATATGTACGGAAACTGCATTAGAAAGAAACTGTGGGGGGTATAAGCTATGCTAGCTTAGTGAGTTTCACCTCCAAAATTTAATACTTCAACAAGCAATATATCAGGCAAGTTATATCAACAACCATATGAAATGCACAAGCACATGAGCATATAATACATAAGACTTTCTAAGAGCCTTATGCTGAATGGATTTACGCTCTCAATTCGGGGTTAGGTGTTTTAGGCCCATACGACCATAGATTTCAGTTTTTCTCATTTACATTGTGGTTAATTCAAGGGCCCACCCACTCACAATTTTGTAGTTGATACAAGTGCCTACACCACTACTATTTCAATTCCGGCCATTACACCAACATTCGAGTTTACAAGCTCCTCATTGCTCAGCTATTATACTTTCCCACAAAGGTATAATAACTGATGCAGTGTGACTCAACATGTGGTATGCATGGTCAATTTGATTATAAGATCATAGCATATTAATTAACGATTTATAGGCGATCATAAATATTGTAGACACTTCAATTCTATACCAAATCATACAAATATTTATAACAATTCCATTTCGATATTCTTATCATCAATTCAATCAAATAGATTCACATGCACATTCCAATTTTATCTTGCTCTAAATCTAATGCCACTATCATTACAAGCACAATCATAAGCATAGAATTTAAAGATATTTAACTCCTTGGCCATGGTCTCCAGTCTCTAATAGTAGTGATCCAGAAACAGAATTTCCCTCGATTCCAAAATCACTTAAATGAAAGAAATACCCCAATGAGTATTTCATACCATAACTAATTCCAACTTTTCAAATGAAACTCTTTGAGTTCGTGATTTCCGTGGTTATTGAAAATTCCAAATTAAAATGGTTATAACTTAGTCATTTTAACTCGGAATTTCACAAATAAGCTATCAATTTCTATCTACTTTGAAGATCTATCTATTTATGATGTTATTCTTAAGTTTTAAAAATGTTTAGGTCTAGGAATGCTTGGATCAGTAACTAAAATTTGAAATTCCGAAATTGTTTTGTGAAATTTGCATTATTTCTACCAAGTATATTACGCGTGCATGCATTATCTACATGTTAGTATCATGGATGACATGATATGAACTATCTATATGTATTTCCTTAATGATTTATGGCTAAAAAGAATTTTTGAAAACTTTTACCTTAATAATGTCATGAACACTTGTTTGAGAAATTAGCTTTATTTCTTGAAAATCATACATATTTTTACTATGATAAAGCCTTGATGACCTATATACCTAATACCTTCATTATCTTAATAAATTTCTTCATTTAAAGGTTGAAAAAAAGATGTTTAAATGTGAGTTTTGCCTAGTGACGAATTTTGCACAATTTTTGGAAATGAAAATATTGTTTGATCTTAGTTGGAAAACTTTTCCTTTGTTTTAAGTTTTTACTTTGATAAAACACATTTACTCTTATAGAAAATCAAGTCTCTATTACTTCTATTCCCTAAAAAGTTTGTGTGTATGTGTGTGTGTGTTTGGGTGGGGCAAGGAGGAGGAAGGAGAGAGAGAGAAAAAAAAAAGAATTCCTATAAACCCCGAGATTTTTCATAATAGTATATGATAATTAAATAGAAAACGTAAATTAATAGTAAATTTAGAACCTGATAAAAATCCTAGAATTGATTTATGAGTTGTAATAAACTCATTCCTAGTTTGAAAAACCGAAAAAAATTTCTTTGACCTTAGTAGATACCAAAAACGAGAATTCTTATCTTGAATGATAATTCAAGAAATAATTAGAAGTAGCTCTAAATTTCAAAACCAATAGATATGTCTAATAACAAAACTCATAGGTATAAAACAATAATCCAAAGATGAATTACTAGGATTATAAATACATAATAGATACTAATACCAAATAATAATTATTAATCTAAATCTAAAATGAAAATTTCAAACCTGTTGTTATACTTGTTAGGAAATTTGAATTTATTAGGACTTGGTTCCTAATTTAATTTATTAACTTGAAAAATTTAATCATGCAAGTTGAAATACTAAAATAATTAATTATGTAAACTTCAAATTAAAAATTTGAATATATATAAATAAACTGGAGTTTTTATAGTAACTTGGATAATTTTGTCTAGATAAAACTTATACGTAATGGTTATAGATACATGTTTATAATCTAATATTAGTTAAAATATTTTAGTTAATTATTAAACAACTAATAAACAAATCTATTAAAAAAAGAATACAAACAAACAAATTCAACATGCTGCAGTCCTCCACGCTGAAAATGGAAATCACGGATAGAAGAATTGTTAAACTGAGGACGGCAGCAAATTGAATTCATGTTGCAATTTTTTTTCCTACGCACAGAGTACCCTTCAAGTATAGAGCATTGTGAAACAGAAGAATCATTTGCTATATATCCACATGCAAGAAAGGACCGTGGAACAGAGGAGAAAATTCGCTACAGCACAACAGTGTATTTCTCGGATTGCAGCAAGATGATTTTTGTCCAACTTTGCTTCAAATTTAATACCCAAATTCAACTTGAAAAAGATACCCTAACCAATCCAAAAGCTTCACCTATAATCCACAATTAATGCACAAGAATTTTAGACCAAATGAAAGAGTAAAACAGCCGCAAATTAGAGTTGAATTCCCATGATATAGCAGTAATACTTGAACTTCTCGGCTACATAATTTCATTTTTTCTGTCCAATTTTGATCCAAAAATTGAGCTATAAAATCCAAATGAAACTGACCTAAAATCCAACCACAACACTCCACATGTGATCAACAACAAATGATAAGAATTTCAGCTCAAATAAACAACCAAAACAACTCCAAATAGTCTTGCAAATTCGGATCCAACAAGCTGCAGCAGGGGAGAATTCAAACCAAAATGCAGCAGCACACATACCCTGGTTTAGCTCCGATTTTGATGAAATTATAGGCCTTGTTTGAGCTGATATTTTTGACTAAATAAACACCAATAGAAAGCCTTTAAATGGACACTTCAAACACCAACAATTAATTAAAAATCTGATGTAGAAATCTGTCCAAAAAATTCAAGAAAAATTGTTTTAGAAATTCCAACTTTTTCAACTTCAAATTCAATCCGATTTTTTATCGGATTTTCAAACAAGTTGAGCCCCTAATTTACACATATAAATGACATTAATTAACTACCAAACAAACACAATTAATGCCCCTCAAAATTAGTCACAAGTCTATCAAAACAAAGTCAAAATTTTTAATCCAAATTTATCAAATTCGTATGAAAATTTCCAGCTGCAAATTTGAGTTCTTCTTAAGCCCAAAACACTCTCTTTAGCCTCCTAACTTTAGCTTAACTTTAATACATATATATAGCCTTAAGCTAGACCTTAAAGCAACCTATATTATTCACAAAAACAAGTTGAAAATATTGCTACAAGAGAAGAGCGTCCAGCCCTTTTCTTTTCTCCTCCTTTGCAACACCTTCACTTAGATAGCTTGGAAACCTTTTAAGACAAAACATAAACCTCTAGTTTGCTTCCCATATTCCATCTATACACCAAATACATTAAGAACACCAATTCCTCCTCTCCAACAACATCTAAAACCAAGTTAAAAAGTCTTGGTTTGCTATAGATCTAAGTTGAAACCTAGCTCAACAAGGTAAAAATCTTTGATAGAATTAGTAAACTTTCATTTTAGTTAATGTAGTTAACTTATAATTTAGCTAAGAAATTATCATCTAAACTTTGATATAGGTTTGATTCTTTCTTAGAATGAGAGTTGAAAATCCTTTTCCATTCCAAGCCAAGGTAATTCCTAAACTATCAATACATGCTTATTACATGTATGTAGACATTAGAATATAATGTGTAGCTTTGGAGAAAGGTTATGTGATTAGAAGAAATTGTTACTCCATTGGTGAATTCAAGTAGAGGGATTGTTATGTGTTTGAAATGTTTAGATATTGTTGTTAAGAAAGACAATAACTTAAAAATATTATAAATATAGTAATAGTAAATTCGGATTTAGGAATGAAGTGGACAAAACAAGACTCAAATTTCATCTAAACTAGTCTAAATTCATGTCTAATGCTTCTAAGACCTTATATGACATAAAACTTGATAAAACAAGCTTAAAAGCACGATTAGGAGTTCTACATAAAAAGAAAAATATTATGAACAAATTCATAAAATTACACATATTAATACCTCTATAAGTTATGAATGAGCTTAGGATATGAATGAAGGTTTAAATGATAAAATGAGATCCTTTAAAATAATATAATTCCTAACCCATGAGAGTAGATAAGGTTGACAGAAAAAATAAAATAAATAAATAAAAACTACTACTAACAAAGACATTAAACAATGTAAGAACTTGAATAGAAAACTAATAGAAAATTTAGTTAAGCCTCATAGATATAGAATAAATAATATACAATCAAAAGAAACTTAATAGAACTAAACAATAGATATCCTTTTTCTATAAGAATCAATACCTTAAGAAATTGATATAAGCATATAAATAATATCAAATACCGACATAGGACACTTAGACACTCATAGCAATTTAATATTTTATTTATAAGTATTATTGATAAATTTTTCATCTCGATAGGTAATTTCGATACTGTTGAGGATTTCCCGATCGATCACTACGATTGATCAATATGAACAAGTGAGTAACTCAGACTTATTATATTGTTTGTGATTTTAGTTTAGCTACATTATAATACAAGAATAATAATGATGAACTCGTGTGTACATAGGTTATGGGTTTTGCTTACTGTTTGGAATTATTTGTTGATAAGCAATATTAAATAAAAGTGATAATTGATTGCCTGTGAATTTACTGTATGTGAAGCATGATTGATTGTCTGAATGAAGTTTAAGAACTTATAACCTGACTAAAAATTATTGGATTCATAAATAAAATGAACATGCATTGCATAGATTGCACATACTGAATTATAATTATGTGATAGCCTACCACGTGTTAGAATTTCGGTTCTCTGGTAATACTTGATTTTTCTAGGCAAGAGGCTAGTAGTTCTACTCAAGATTACCTTTGTTCTGTTGGTTCCATGGGAACTAACTGGTAATGAAGGACGCCGCCCATGGTATCGCTGTGAAATGTCTAACACTTAGTGGAGTTTCTAAGGCTTAAAACAGGAAATGAGTATTTAAAACAACATTAACGTAAAGAGATAATAATTGTGACGATTGTGGCTTTCCTATGTACTTAGTTTCTCCTAGCTAGGTGATTCATAGATCGATTTTCCTTGAAACCCGATGAGAGGGCGTAAATCTCCATCATGTTTGGATTCCGGATTATCCAAGCTTGTAATTGTTCATGTGTTAGATAATAACACTTGCTTGTTATGTGATAAGTTCTGGTTATTTACTAAGCCATTGGTTTATGCTCACACTCCTACAGTCCTTATAGGATGACACTTAAGCCTTGGTTGGTGGCTTCTAGGAGCCTAGAGCTGGTATGTTTCTAAAACTGGAAGAGTCTTGAAAACAAGGAAAATAGTTTTACTATTTATATGTATTAATTGATGTAAGAACATCAATTTTATTATCTGAGAACTTTAAAAGTTTTATGGTTTGTAATAGTTATTATTTTGACAGGAAAACTTATTTATGGTATTGTGATTTTATTTGCTTTCATCATTTCTTATCACACAACCAAAAAGATCCTGTTTTGTTAAACTCATATTATTTTCCAAAGTAGTTCTAGTAATAATATGTGTATTTGATACTATCTAGGTTATCAGACAGTATCTTACTATATGTATTACTACTAGGGTACTCTTAGGGCGTGATAATTCCAAAAGTTGTTTTGTGAGAAAATGAGAGAAAGTGATAAAATAAAAGGTGAAAGAGACATTATATAGGAAAAGAATTTAGGGTTTTGCGTAAATAATAAATTGAAAAAATATCAAACAAATGGGAGTATGAGTGAAGATGGGGGCTGCTGGCCATGTGAGAAGAGAGAGGAAGAGAGTTGTTTTGATTTAATTTGTGTAATAAAATTCAAACTTAATAAGTAATTTTGAGTACTAAAATGTATTGGAAAAGTAAATTTATAAGGAAGTGATGTAAAATTGTAAGAATAGATTGTAAAGATGTAAGAATAGAGCATGGTGATTGTACTTGATGAATAGTGTGAAAAAAAAAAGTTGATTAGACAATTAAATTACCAGTAGTAATGAAAATGATAAAAAAATATAACTGTAACTTTTATAATCCGAAAAAATATAACTGATATATTTGAAAATATTATGAAATTAAGAATCTAATGGTGTAATATCATATCTTTCATATCCTGATTCCTAGGACAAGCTTTTCAAGGTCTATATCCGATTGGGCTTGAAATAGGTCGAAAATCCACTCATCTGATATTGTTAAGCACCCTAATATTATTACGAGTCAATCTACACTTTCCACTCATATTTCGACTTTTTGGTTTAAGAACACGGGCTTATCGAATCTAAACTACTAGGGTTTCCTAAGGTTTTGTTGACTTAGGGTTCCTGGTTGACTTTCGATTTAAGGTTTTATCTTGGAGTTAGCTCGTTTCTATTGTTTCGGGGTTTCATTCTTGGAATAGCTGGACATAAGGTTTCCAGGTCTAACTAGTCCAGGGGTATTCTTTTAGGGTTTCGGTTTCCAATTTTATGTTTTCCGAAATCGAACTCAGGTTTGCTAAGAAAACAAGGGTTTACACATAATGTTTCATAATGATAAATTGAAAAATTAACTTGTAGATTTTGATTTTGTCCATTTTTCTTGAATGCATTAGAATTGATGTATAATTTTGTGCATATAATATAAGGAGAATTATTCGAATTTTATAGACCCGCTAGTTTGCACATGGTCTTTATGGATCTAAAATAGATGCATCAGATACTTCTATGGCAATGGCACACCAAAGAATCACCCGGACAAAGGTAAATATATATTAATTGGATCATTATATATAATGATCAATTGGTTCGTAAGTTCTAGATATACTTCATTTCTACATTACTTTCATTTTTGTTAGTTAAGACCATATCTGATTGATCAATTAAATATACTCGAACTGCCCGCTTTATTAACAATGCAAAATTTGAAGACATATTGCCTATGACTTTATAAATCTATATAAGTGGAGTGATACATACATACATAAATACATACACACACACCACTGACCAACACTAATTCAATAATAGAGGACAAATAAGCTTTTTATTACAATTAGATGCTTTAATACCGTGATGCATTTCGAAAATCTTAAATGTAAATGCTAACAGGAGTCCGATGGGCATATTTTAACTGCCAAAGTGAAGAAAACTTTATATATTTATATGTATTTGCTTTATTATTAATTATTATAATATATGTCAATACATAGTCAGTCTTAAATATTTATATATATATTAACCTTGTTAAGGCACTGGTCATGAAGACCCATATTAATAATAAGCATAAAAGCCGACTGCTTATTTAACAAAGCGGTTTGCTATTGTATCATTAATTAGATGTGGCGTTTCCTCATTAGTCGACCACGGTGGGATCCACAATGTTTGGACCAATAATCACCTATCAAAATTATGTTCATCGTCCATAAAAAATCATATTAAACAACAACGTGGGGTTTGGTTGAGTAATCGACCACTTTACGGAAACAATTAATTAAATCCCATGCTAAGCAAATATCCGGATGATGTGTCTTCAGTGAAGGAATAAATCCATGCTCAATAAGACAAAGAGCAGGACAAGCGATCGCATGCTTTTTGAAAAAAATTGTCCATATTGTGAATTTTCAGGGACATGCTTTTACTGACCAAAACTAAGCACTTGATTCCAATATGTAGGACATTAATCATCTTTTTCAATTGTATTATTATATTGATCAGACAAATATACATACACAACTAACCTAACAGTGACAGCGATTGAATAATCAGATAAAAGATCCCATGTCAAAATTGATGATTTAAGAATTGCCTTCCAAGACTTCAATTGATCAATGCAGTGATTGCCTTATTAAATTAAGCATTAAACCTGAAGGTGCCGTTATTTAAAAGCATTGCAATAAAATATATAATGGACTAAAAATAATCATATTATTTATTTGGACTCAACTCTAGCACTAGGTGATAGAATTTAATAAGTCTAATCACATATTGGGATGATTTTAAGAAAATTTGAATTTGTAGTTTTCGAACATGAATTGTTGGATTTGTCAGTCTAAATATAACCTCTCAAACAAAATTATATACACAAAAGGAAGGCGGTTAGCTTTAGCTTATGACAAGTTCATTCAAGAATAAGTATCGAATAAGTTCACTCCATCTCATCAATCAATTGGTGACATCATCCTTGCAAGGATTGTTATATAAGTGCTTATAAATACTCAATTACTTCTTTTCAATTGTCACTTTGGCATATATTAGAGGAGCAACATTCTATAAATAGGCCCTATTCCCAATGATTAAATAAGCAATTTAGATGAATGTCAAACCTCAAGTGTTCAAAAACTGTTAAGTTAACATACAAGATTTCCTCAAACGTCTTTATCTATCAGTTATATATTCAAGGTATTTAGATTATCTATCCTTGTTCTTAATAATTTTTTTTTTTTTTTTTCAAATCATCCCACCAAGTATCAACTACTTATCAATAATTATAGATCATGTATAATATATGATACTAACATGATACACATGTGACCATTCTAATTAGAACCCAATATTTACAAATTGAAGGGATATAACTTTATTTATAGGTTAGGGTTGAGACACTAATATAATATAATATTTGTTCTTACAAAATGCTTAAAATAAAGCGATTTATCCGGTGCATGGGTTTATAGACATTTTATGTATCCCGAAATAGCCTACTTAATTACTACCATATTCATTTCACCGCAGAAATATTAAAGAACGAAGATCTTAAATGGAAGAAATATCTAGTATGATAGTGAACTTATGTTTAACCTGTTAAGCCATACAACTTTTGCAATGAGAACCTTTTTACAAGTGGGGTCGGTGGCCAAAAGATGCCATTTAATTGGATAACAAAAGTTAAAAACAGGGACACTTTGGATTTTGTCAGCACTAGATAGATTCCACAATCAATCTCGCCATAACGAATAAAACAAGTGGCAGTGAAAGATACCCCTTTGGATTGAGCACCCGTAACTGCTAGCTTTTATAATCACATAAAGGAGATATTTTGGTCACGATAGTTTGTGTAAAGTGATTAAAAAAAAAAAGTTTTAAATGCTAATTTATATGTCAATGAAAATCGAACACAAGCGTTTTTATTTTTTATATATCGCGGATTATGGCTTTACATAACGTGAACTTAGAGACAATATTTACATTAAACTCGGTTCTTGTACGAGTAATTATTACGCATTAAAAAGATATGGCAATAATGGAAGAGAAATGATCACTCCTTATGCAGTTGATGAGGGAAAACGACTGCTCCTAATCCATCACTTTTAAATATAGATATGCAAGTCCGTCTAGTCATGCAGAACAATGTAGTTCCTATATATATATATATATATATATATGTATATGTATATATATTATATATAGTTTGGTTTGGTTTTTATTAAAAATAAATAAAAATTCATAGTTTGGTTGATTTTCATCTTGAACCAAAATGGTTTTGTTTGAATTAGAAATTTTTCAAACGATTAAATAACGGTTTCGTTTAATTTAGATTATAGATTAAATCAAAATTCAAATTAAAAATAAAAAACTTTTTTTTTTAATCTTTCAAATCTGTGTGAATTTTCAAATATTTAAATTACTCTATAAAGTTCAAAATGCAAATCACAACAAAATACTTCATAAATTCATCACATTCATAATTTATAGTCCCTCATAAAATTATTTAGTCACTAATCAATTATCTGCTAGCAAGGTATATTTAGTAACTAATATATAATAAGTCATAATCTATAATTCTCCACAAACAAAGTCATATCTAAATAAAACAAGTTCCAAACTCCGCATATTTAAAAATATTAACAAAACAAAACCTTAATACACAAAAAAGAATCGATGTATATATCTTGAACCTAAAAAATAATATTAAAAAAGAACAGGTTAATATTGATCAAATAATAAAATTTATAATAAAATCATAGAACATATATAGCCTTCAATTAATTATCATAAGAAAATTTATAATTATAAGTAAAATATTATTATGTTTTTCTAGAATGGTTTGATTTGAAATACCCTTTCAAACTAACCATAAATTTATGGATTAACCCATATTGGGAATTTTCTAAACCAATTTGTTAAAAAAAAAAAACCATTTTTTCATTTCGATTTTGTTTGGTTTACAAATTGATCTAGTTTGGTTGGTTTTTTTTACCTACCCTTATATATAGACAATAAGATAGCCAACAAGTGAATAATGAGTGTTTTTTTTTTTCCCTTCCTCATTTTGGATGTTCATCATTAGTGCTTTCTTAATTTCATCGTGCTAATCTTTTATCTCAAGACCATTTCTCTTTTAAAATTTTTTCGAAACATGAATGTTTTTGTGCCTAAGCCTAGCCTTATTTGGATATGCACATGAATAAGAGGCTAGTAGTAGTCCCTTGGCTCACAAAGGTAGCCTTCTAAATTAAGCTCTCGGCAAAGCCAAGTTAAGTCACTCGACTATGCTTAGAATCTCCACCAATTTGCTCCTGATAGAATTAGGACATGCCTTCATGGCTTAATGTCCATGGTCATAGTAACTACTTTCAACTTCCCACTGCTCCACGTTGTCTATCAAGCTAATTGTAAGTCCCCGAATTTTCAGTTCCAAATTAAAAGACCTAAACCCTAATCGAAAGTCAAACGGACTCTTAAGTCAACCAAAACCCTAGTTTATCGGACCGCTTAAACTCCGGCATTGCCGTTTACTCTAGCCCTAGAAAACGAAGTTAAAAAAGTTTGCCTTAATGGTTCGTAATAGTTATAGGTTGCGTAAAAATATCAGATTGAAGAATTTCGAGTGTCCTTTGTACCCGATCGGACATGATTCTTGAAAAACGTGTCCGAAAGACCGGAATAGGAAAATTATTTCGAATATACCGTTAGACTCGTAAAAATATAAGGTTTCCAAAAATATCAATTTCGTAATTTTTCGGTAGATAAAAATATCAGATATCGCTTTTATATGCGTATTTTCTTACTACCAGCATTAAATTGTCATGTCTACTTTTTCATTACACTATTCTCTACTATTTTACACTATTCATCTATCTCTACTTTTTCTTACAACCTATTCTTATAAACCATACACCTACATCTTACACATTTTCATTTCCAATACAATTTCACATCTTTCATTTCTTATGTTTAATTAACAAAATAACAAAATTTTAATTTTTCTCTTCCCCATGCACACAAAATGGCGCCGGCCCCCTCTCTCTCTATGCTCAATTTGTTTCATTTTCCAATTATTTTATTAACACAAATTATCTCTCACATTTTCCTATAAATACCCCCTCATACCTTCACTTCTTTCACACATCTTCTTCTCTAAAGTTACTCTACAAAAATTTCTCTCCAATTTCTCTCAAGAGTTTTTTCAAGAAGTCCTCTTAGTTTAGCTTCCTTTAGGTAAGAAATTTCTCAAAGAATTCTTCATGTTCATCTACTTAGTATGAGCTTAGTGTGTGTTTTCTAAAACCATGAAGGTTAAGAAAGCAACATTAGGTTCATGCTTTGTTTTTGTTCATAATCATAATTCCTCTATGTTCATTTATGTTTCTTTTATATTCATTACTATCTAACATATCTATATAGCTATATATGTTATTTAGAGCATATAAGCTCATTGTCTTACAATTTATTTATCTTTCATGCAATTTATTTACTTCAATGCAATTTATTTATTTCAAAGTTGTTTTTAAGACTAGTCATTCTAGTCTTAGACTTGTCCTCATCAAGTCAAAACAATTCTTTTTCTTTCTCTCTTCGAGACTAGTCTTTTCTTAGTCCCGGGGTATCTTGATGAAGCTAAGGTCCCAATACTTGAATTATTTCTTTATATGAATATTCATTTAAGTTATTATGTTCTTTTCATATTTTCATAGTTAATGATTCATATTCATGCATGAACATAATGTTTTTGTCTCAACAAAAATTTAATAAAGAGGTGTTTTCTTAAACTAAAGGATCATTTTAAATAAATAGATTTCTTAGAAACTCAAAACATGTTTGGAAAGAGTCTTTCTCAAATAGACAAAAGATTTCATGAAAAACTTATCTTTCATCAAGAAATAGAAATTTTTTGAAATCATTATAAAGCAACAAAAGTATATTTTTCAAAGTTGTTTAGAAAAAAAAAACTACTCCTTAAGAATTTAAAATAACTACAAGAGATTAATTTTAGAAATATTCATCTCAAATAACTCAAGAATCCTTTCAAAAGTAAGATGAGTATTCCAATAAAATCTCAAGTTCAAGTCTTTTAAAACCTTACTTTTATAAATTGAGATAACTTCATTTACTTCATACATTTATTATGAATCATTATTATATGTATATACCTTCCAAAGAGTTTACAAGTTATTAAAGTATTTATCCTTTCATGAGAGCCTTTGTCTACAAAGAAGGAAAACAAGTTTTACAAATTCGTGGCAAATCTGGTCACTATCTTTTTGGAACCCAAACGACCTATTTTATGAAAATAAGCTTAGAAATGCGTAGATCTTTTCGAGTAGGTAGAAAACGGTATATTATACGCGAAATTCCTAGTTAAAATGAGCAAGTTATTGCCATTTTAAGTTGGAATTTCCCCTTATACGATTTTACCGCGATTTTAAGAAAAGATTAGAATCTTCAAGAATAGAAGTCTTATGAAAGACTCATTTTGGGTATTTCATCTTGTCTAGGTGACGAGGGACCCGAGATCATCTATCCAGAGGACTACTACGATTAGATCCACCAATATGGAGTGAGTTAATTCTTTTCCTAAATTCATTTCCTTGTTTGTGCTTATAACTAGTGGCATTAAAAACTAGGAAAAGAAATGAACCATTGCTATGAAATAATTGTTGAATGAAAGTTAAGTATATCGAAAGACGATATGTTAATAAAGTGTGATTTATGTATTGAGATGATGAAATTATGGTTGATCACTTTTCTAATATGAATTCAACTTATATGATCGATTGTTAAAGTAAAATTATTCATGCATATCATATACATAAATCGCATTTGTTCACTACTTTTCTTCGTGTGAGGAAACGAGGAAAGAGTAGTGGTGGCTGGTAGGAGCCTGTAAGTTTACATGATGGCTAGTAGGAGCCGGTAAGTCTACATGATGGCTAGTAGGAGCCGAAAGTCTACAGGGCAAGCAGGAGTCGGTAAATCTATAGATATTGATGGTCGTATGGGCCTGTAACCTCCCAACCCTTGTCATGGAGGGTGTTAAATCCATGCTACACTTGATTTTCGTTAATCATGTGTATCTTACTTGTTATATGATTGATGCATTCTCATATGCTTTGATTAAATACTTGATTGATCTTTGGAAATGTCTTATAGTTGGAATTTTCTCACTAAGCTAGTCATGCTTATACCCTTATAGTTTTCTATTACAGTATGATTACTTATGGTTGGCCCCGAGGAGCCCCGTATGCCAGGTATGAGTATAAGTTATTAGGAGTTTTTGGAGGAAGTTTATGTATATTTAGTTTTGAACATAGACTTCTAGGAAAAAATCTCTATAGTAGACTTATGTAGTAGATATGTTTATTTTGACATTAGTATTGTTGATCAAAGACTTTAAGGCGGGAGAATGCCCCTAAGATGATGTACGAAATTATGATGAAATGAAGACCTTATGACTATTTATTTAAGTTCATGCTTGTTTTGCTATCTATTTAAACGTAATACCCCTATGAGTCTCCTACTATCTTGGAAGCACGCCTTGCATATGATATCGAAGCTCCTGCATGACTACGGTTTGTCATTCATTAGCTTTAATATTGTATGCGGCGGACTGCCACGTTTAGGGTACCCTCTGGGGCGTGACACCAATAGCTACAATGAATATCCCATTTGAGATAAGACACAGTCTATATAACTGTTACTATGAGGATTGGTAACTCTCTTACTTTAATCATTCTATCCCTCACTTTAAGAAAACATTAACTTGAGCATTGTAGTGGCCACATCATCAAGTTTAGGAAAGCACTATGACATGGTGTCCTCTAATTGTGTTTTGTTTTGCAAGCCTTTCTTGATAGGCTCATCATCAAGTTCAACCATAAAAAAGTCCTAACTGTTTTAAGCTAAAAAGATTAACTGAAATCACTTAACGATATTAAACTAGCAACATTTGGTGTCGTCTGTAAGAAGCAACTCTTATTGTTGTTTCCATTAGTTATTTTCTCTTTAATTTACAAATTACTTCTATACTTCTGGCAACAACAACACTCTACTGTCACGTCCCAAAGGATATCCTAAACATGGTAGTCCACCACACTTAATATTAAAGCTAATGAATGACAACCTTAGTCATGCAGGAGCTTCGATATCACGTGCAAAGCGTGCTTCCAAGATAGTAGAGACTCATAGGGTATTATGTTTAACAAATAATAAAAGCATGTAAGAACCTATATAGATAAACATGTAATATTCATTAAAATAAAAGTCTCTTACAACTTCTTAGGGGCATTCTCCCATTCTAATAGTCTTGTTCAACTAAGTCATCATCAAAATATACATATATATAACATAAGTCTACTAAGAGATTTTTCTTAGAAGTCTATATTCGAAACTAAATACATATAAACTTCTCCCAAAAACTCCTAGTAACTTTCGCTCATACCTGACAAAAGGGCTCCTTAATGCCAACCACAAGTAATCATACTGTAACAAAAAGCTATAGGAGTATAAGCAAAACTAGCTTAGTGAGATAACTTCCATTTACAAAACATTTCCTAAAACACACAAGTATTTAAACAATCATATGAGAATACATCAATCAGATGAGCAAACAAAATACACACAATTAATCAGAAACCATGTGTAGCATGGATTTTACACCCTCCATGTCAGGGGTTGGGTGGTTACAGCCTATATGACCATCAATATTTGCAGACTTACCGGCTCTTACTTGCCCTGTAGACTTTTTGCTCCTACTTGCTCTTGTAGACTTTCTGGCTCCTATTAGCCACCACTACAACTTTTTTTCTCCACACGAAGAATAGTAGTGAAAAATAAATGTGACTCACAAATATGATATGCATGAATTGTTTTCAATATAGATTTATTCAATTAATGTCGAGTTTAAGTTAAAGGCAATCAAAACAATATTCATCATATCGTTGCAAGAAAACATAAGTTATTTATCAATTCCTCTTTCGATATTCTTAGCTTTTATTCAATCAATCATGAATCCAAATCACACAACATTTGTTCATTTATCTTTTTCCTTATTTTCTAGTGGTACTACTTACAAGCACAAACAAGGAAATATAACTAGTAAGGGATTAACTCACTCCATGACGATTGCTCCTAGTCGATGTAAGCCCCGAAAAATTTCAATAAATAATTCCAAAATAAACATCGAAGTTAAACTCTAAAAATGACTCCAAATTAAAACAAACTCCAACTAGTCCTAAATCACGAATGAATCTAGAAATTTCTTAATCTTAAGAAAATGAGATTTCTTAAAAAAAAAAATAAATAAGAACTCAATAGTCTTCAAATTCAAAACCACTACGTACGACAAATTCCATACTTAACTCTGAATTGTAAAATCAGGTAATATAGAACCCAAAAACAAATTATTAAAAAGTAAATAACGATGAAACTTTCGAAAATAAAATTCAATTCAAGAATTCTGAGAATATTAAGAGATATTAAATACTTACAAAAATAAAATTTAAAATAAATTTCTCAAATTAAATATGTTTTATAAACATAAAATATCAGTTTCCAAATTGGCAAAGATCTAAACCAGAAAATCACACGGAAACCCTAAGTGGAATATAGTAGTTTAATTCCGGCAATCTAACACCCTTAACCCTAGAGGCTGAGGTGTAGTTTAAGTATGTAGAACGGCTCGTAGTAATATAAGTTCGCTTAAAAATATCAATTGGTAAATTTTGACCTATTTCGAACCCATTCGGATACAAACTTCGAAAAGCGTGTCCCAGGGCTCGAAATAAAAAATATACCATTTACCGGTTAGACTCGTATTTTCATAAGGATTTCAAAAATATAAGTTTATAATTTTTCGATAACTACAATATTGATTTTGTGATATATTCGTATTTCATTACTACCGGTAATTAATTAGTCTTTTCCACTATTCACTTCTATTTCATTACACAATTTTATTATTCTTATAAACCCTTATATTTTTAAATAAATATTTTATATATTATAAAAAATTTGTTTTTTCTAAAATTTAGTTAGTTCTGGGCTTTTACGGGATCAGATTCTATTTAAGACCCGGTACTAAAAATAAGATAAATTAATTTAATAATTGAAAAATATTGTTACTTTCATAAAATATTTTTTTTTTAATTCTTCAGGTTATAAAAATGTCATTTATAGCCTATATTCGCGTATTTTAATCATACCGGTAACCTATTTGATAATTCACTAAAATAAATAAATAAATTATCTTATTTTAATCATGAAAAATCTGCTACAAATATTTGGAATGAATTTTTTATTTTTATTTTTATTTTTATTTTGTTAAGAAAGTACTCTTACAACCCATACTTTTAAGTACACCTTTCACATATCACTTCTTTTTCACTTCAATCTTTTTACACTTCATTATATCACTTCATGGCAGATTTTGACTTCTTTATGGCTGCTTGACTCTTGAAATACTCCAAAAATTAATTAAAATAACCCTCTTTCAATCCTTCTTCAAGAAGCTACACTTACACATTAATTACACATTACATTTTCAAGTCAAAAACCAACTAAACCTCTCTCTCTTTCCTCTTGTAATTCACGTGCAGCCCCTTCTATTTGCTGCCCTTGTTTTATTTTTTTTTTCTTTCAATTAATACACTCCTCTCTCTCTCCATTTAATGCCTCCCATTTACACTCCTTCCTTCTTTGAAACCCTACACCATTTACTCTCTCTTTTTCTCTCTTTTTCCTCTCTTTCTTTCTTCTTTTGTTTGTTCTTACAAGAACACAAGCTGCCCCCATTTCTAAACCTTGCTTCCACACTTCATTCTTGAAAATTTTTAAGTAAACTTTCTTCTCAAAGCTTCCATAGATGATATAGGTAAAGTATAGTGAGAGTTTTATGCATCAAATGACCTTCCATAAGCTTTAAAGCTAAGGATGATGATGTCCAATATGAAACACTCCTCTTCTCCATGATTATTATCTTGTATCATTATTATTTTCTTGCTAAAAGTAGTTATATTTGTAGATCTAACTTTTGTAACTTTGATTTTTGTTTATGCTTTAGATCTTGTTATTTGAGTTATTATTTTTGTTATTGCTAATGATTTATGCATATCACCATTCACATAACTATCTTAGTGTTCATGCATTTATAACTAGTTAGTAAACTATATTAGTTGTTTTAAGTTCATACATGCATTAGACTTTTGTTTTATGCTCTTAGATAACTTGTAGTAGCATGATGATAGTAGGAAAGTTTTAGAAAACTCAAGATCTATTTTATTTTCAACAAAAATCATTTTTGAAAATTCTGATAAAAAGGAACCATATTTAGAAAAGTTATTTTTCAACTCCAAAATGTGTATTTTTCATTTAAAATGAAAGGCTTAGGGAATAGATAACATGAATGAATGATTTTGATGAGTAAGGTTTAGATCTATGAGTTATAGTTTACTACCAGGATTTCTTTTATATTTATGTTCATATTAAGTGTAGATCTTAGTTTGAACTCAAACAAAAATGGTGAAATTCGTATTTAGGCAAGACCTTATTTAAAAACCATTTCCAAGTGTCAAAATGAAATTTACTTGAGATAATGAATGCTTAATGTATATATCATCAAGACTTCATTTTATATGGTTCAAAGATGATTTTCAAAGACTATTTCAAAACAAAATTCTATTTTCAAATTTTGGCCAAAGCCTAGTTTAAAAACATGTTTTCCAACTCAAAAATGAAGTTTTTATTCATGATATGGAAGGCTCTTAGAGTAGGATATGTAAGGAATGGATTTTCATAAGTTTAGATAAGATTTTATCAAAATATATGTCCAAAAATAAATTTTATAAATTCGGATCTCAACCAAGACTAATTTTGAAAACCCATTTTTCAACTTCAAAACAAGATTTTTATTAAGGAAATGGAAGCCTTAAGGGGTAGGGTTGATTAAAAAATGGTTTTTGAAAGACTAAATGAGTTTTACAAAGAAAACAAACTCAAATGAATTTTTTCAAAATTCGGATTTGAAAATAGCCACAATTTAAACACCCATTTTCAAATGTTAAGATGATAATTTTTATAGGAAAATGTAAGTCCTAGGGAATGTATGCAACAAAGACCAAGTTTGGACAAGGATAAAGAGGTTTATCAAAATATAATCTTAGAATAACAAATGGTTTCCAAGAAAAAGGTTAAACAATGTTTTCATCTTTTAAAATTTTGTAAAATTCGTACTCAGGCAAGTAAAACACCTATTTTCTAACCCCAAAATGAAGGTTTTTGTCATATAACGAAGGTGATGGTTATATAGGTCATCAAGGTTGAGTTTTGATAAAGCAAGTATGATTTTACAAGAAGAAAAACTATTTTTCTAAGTTAGTAAAATTCAAAGTTTTGCAAAGTAAAGGTTTTCAAAAAGAATTCTTGGTACTATATGTATACATATAGGTAGATCATCTCATAATCTTCATAACAATAGCTTGTAGGTATTACATATATGCATGATGCATTGTAGATATAAAGTAGGAAAAATTTGAGTTGCTTCAACTTAGAAATTCGTAATTTTGGAGTGAGGTGAAGACACTTACTTTCAAACTCAAAATAGAAGTTTTATTAAAGAAATGAAGTCCTTAGTGGCTAGGCATGGTTGAGCCTTAATTTCCTAAGTATCAAATGATTTTTACTTAAAGGAATCACTCAAAAACTAATTTTTCAAAATTCGAATTTTAGAATAACTCCTACTTAAAAACATGTTTACAAAGTGTAAAATGGAAATTTTTATGTAGAAATGAAGGTTATAAGTAATAGATATAATGAAAACTCAATTTTAACAAGGATAATTATATTTTCTTAAGAAATAAATCCAAAACAAATGGAAGTGATCAAGGTTAGGAAACTAGTTTTCTTAAAAGTAAATAGCCGTGAAGTCTTACAAATAAAAAGTTTCTAAAATTCCTTTTAGTAAATATTGTCAAAAGCATGCATACATCAAGCTCATAACATGCCATTCATGATAGGAAATCATCAATATTGCATGTATAGTTAATCTATATAGTAGGAACATTACAAACATTTACAAAACTATTTTTCGAAATTGAAATTTGCTACTGATCAGAACTGATCAGAATATTTCGTGACCCACATATTTTCAAAACTTGAAAATAATATTAGAAATAGATAGATCATTCAAAGTAGATAGAAATCGATATATAATTTGCTAAATTCGAGTTAAAACGACCAAGTTATGGCCGTTTTAAGTTGGAATTCCCTTAGGACGAGAATTACAAATTTGATAGTTTGTATGAGATAGCTTATACTAGTTAAGTGATGAAATACTTATTAGGGTATTTCTTCCTTTTTAGGTGACTTTGATATCGACAATTCCTTACCACCGGATTACTTGTACTAAGAGACCGGTGATCCAATGGCCGAGTGAGTATTACTTCCAATTTCATTTATTGTATGTGATTGTAATAATAGTTGCACTAGATATATGGTAAAGATAAAATGGATATGCATGATGGGACGAATGGGGACTATTTATGCTTATTATTGATGTGAGAAATGGAATATAAGAATATCGAAGCTGGGTGATTAACTATTGCTTGTATAGACGAATTAGAATTGACTGTCTGCGATTATTGATTAATCACTTAAAAGAATCGGTATAATTGATTATTCGGAATTGAAGATGAAATTGAACTTTCATATCACGATGGGGATGGAGCATTAGCATTTGTTCAGTTCTCCGTGATCTTAAACGATGTAAAGTTGGTTAATTGTTGTTGTCACGCCCAAAGGGTACCCTAAACGCGACAGTCCACCACACGCGATACTTAAACTTAAGTATGACCACCTTAGTCATCCCATAAGTTTACATATCGAGTGTAAGATGTACTTTCACAACTTTTAGGATCACACTTTGATTCGAGTAGTCTTAAGAAAGCATACATAGCCTTAAGAATATAAATCACATCAAGATAAATAGTTAATCTTTATAAAAGCCAAGGGGGCATACCCCCGCCAAAATAATAGGAGTCTACAGTGTTTAGCTCCAATTACATATATCTGAATTTACATTAAAGAGATTTTCCTAGAAGTCTACGCCTATACTAGGTCCCGACTTCCTCAAAAGCTCTTTAATCCAATATAGTAAACCTGCACAAAGTGTCCTCTCGGAACATCCAAAAATAGGAACACTGCAACAAAAACTATTGGGGTATAAGCTAATTGCTTAGTGAGATTCATTTTCCAAGTAACATACTCGATCAAGCTAAAATATCTATACAAGCAAATTATAATTAAGCAACCATATGAATGCACAAACAAATGAGCAAGCAAGCATATGACCTTCCGGTAGTCATAAGTGAATGAATTTACGCCCTCCATTCGGGGTTTGGGGTAGTTCATAAGACATGCAACTACAATTCCAAAGTTGGTCCATAAGACATGCAACCATAATCCCAATCTTAAATGGGGTGGTCCATAAGACATGCAACCACAATCTTTAATGTTGGTCCATAAGTCATGCAACCATAGTTTCATTATTCGAATGGAGTGGTCCATAAGTCATGCAACCCTAGTCCCCTTTCATTAAAGACCCGCTGCCTCCCGAGTACACCTTTGTCCCACCAAAGACATACTCGACAATGATATAAGACTCACTACGTGATATGCATGTACAATTTATTCATATAATCATAACGTATTACTTAGATAATTTAAAAGTGACCATACAATTTTCAGACATTCCAAATCTATACTAGCTCATACAAGATTATTACAACAAAGCTTGCCTCGATATACTTATCGTTCATTCATGCAAGTTTAGATCACCATTCAATCGCAATTTTCTTTTCCTAAGTCTAATGCGACTACTACTACAAGCACATCAAGAGCATAATTAATTGTGAAATGAACTCAATTGTCCATGTAGTGAAAATCCACTAGTCGTAATAGTCCTCGGGAAGTGATAACCCGTCCTCCAATTCACCTAAGTACAAGGAATATCCTCAATGAGTATCTCTTATGAAGTTCTATTAAACTTAACAATTTTATTTACTAAGTTCGTCAATTTCCGCCTAGGTTGAATCATTGACTTAAAAAGGTCATATCTAACTCATTTTAACTCGGAATTTAGCTTATAATATACCGATTTATACCTACTTCGAAAGAGCTATCTATTTCTAAAGTTAAGTCAAACATTAAGGTCATTTAAGGGTCGGAAACATACTGTACAGTAGGGTTACGAAAATTCCAAGATTTGAGCCTTTGTGAAAAATTGCCATATCTACACTATTTAACTACTTAGACCAATTTATTAGTCCTAAGTTGCAAGGAGATCAAAACAAAATTAAGAGATTACAACTTATCTAATACCAAACATAAAGTTCAAATGAAACTTCTAAGAATCCATTTTCATAAAACCGAAATTTACAAGTTGAAACTCATTGTCTTGTTTTGAGTAATTCCTTTACTAAAATTACTTAGTTCAATGAAAATAATTTTTCCTATATTATATATCATCAAAGCATTCCATTTTCAATATAAAATACTTGTTTTGAGATCAAAAAGAAGGTTTTAAAATTGGTCTCTCCATAATTACGAATTTCCTTTGAAGTTTACAATGAAACAAGACCTAAATTTTGTCTTTTACAAAACTTGATTTAAGCAATACCTTTTAGGAAAACTCATTTAAACTTATGAAAATTCATTCCTTAAGATATCTATACAAGAGCCTCTTATATTTTTGTCTAAATCTTCATTTTAAAGTTGAATGATGGGTTCCAAAAATAGGTCTTGGTCTTGATCCGAATTTTCATAAATTTATTTTGGACATATCTCTTGAGAAAATTCATCAAAACTCATGAAAAACAACCCATTACATATTATATCCTAAGAACCCTTCATTTCTTGAATAAAATCCTCATTTGTGAGTTGAAAAACATGTTTTTATTTTGGTCTTTGTCTTGATCCGAAAATACAATTTTTGTTTTTGAAAATAAACTTTGAAAATCAACTTTGATTCTTGTAAGATGAAGCTTGATGATATACATCCATCAAACCTTCATTTTCTTAACAAAAACTTCCATTTTAAGACTTGAAGAGGGTTTTTAAAATAGGTGCATTGACAAGTTACGAATTTCACTTTTTCATTCAACTTGAAATCTAAGATCTACTCAATATATAACCATGAAAGCATAAGAAAAACTTAGTAGTAGCCTTAAACTCCTAGATCTACACATAAACATAACTAAAGCTTGTAAAACTCTAGATCTACAAGTTATCACATAAACAAGAAGATAAACAAGCCTTCCATATAACAAAAATACTAAGAACAAAAGAGATCATCATCTAGAGGAGTGTTTCACTTCTTGGCATCATCATCCATAGCCTTTTAAGCTTGTGGAATGTCCTTTGATGCATGAAACATCCATGGTATCATCCTAGAACATCTTATAAGAGCAAAAAGGAAAGATTACCTCAAATATTGCAAGAAATATATGTGGAAGCAAGAAAGAAAAATGGGGCAGCTTGTTTCAAGAAGACAAGGCAAGGAAGAAGAGAAAAGAGAGGGAAAAAGAGAGAGGAAAAATATAGGGTTTAAAATATGAAAGAGGGAAGGAATGAGATGTTTAAATAGAGATAAATGTGTGTTAAATAATTTAAAAAAAAATAAAAAAATAGCAGCTGCATGGAGGGAGGGCTGGCGTGATTTTGGAGTGTAGGAGTGTGTGTGTTGATTTAATTTGTATTTTTGAAAGTGTAACAAGTTGCATCCATTTCTAACTAAAATAGACTTTAAAAATATCAAATAATTGATTAAAAATAATGAAAAGTGGCTATTTTATGGGGAATGGGCAGCTGCAATTTTGGGAAATGGAGTGTAAGAAAAAGCAAAAGAAGACATAATAATGTGTAGTAATGATAATGTATGTGTACTTGAGGTATGGGTTGATAAAGTGGCTTTTTGAATAAGAAAATATTAAAATAAATTAAGAAAAATATTTTTATTAAGTGCAGAATTTTTATGATTTAAATAAAATAATCAATTAAATTATTTTTAGAAATTTAACAATTAAGTTACCGGTAAGAGTAAAATAAGCTTATATGAGCTATAACTGATATTTTTAGAATCCGAAAAATTCTAAACTTGATATTTTTGAAATCCTTATAAAAATACGAGTCTAAAAATATTAAAGATATATTTTTAATTTTCCGAGCCCCGGGACACGCTTTCCAAAGCAGTATCCAAACGGGTTCGAAATAAGCCGAAATTGAACCGATCTGATATTTTTAATAATTCAAATATTATTACGGACTATTCTAAACACTTTAATTATTTTTCGACTCCTCGATTTGCGAACTCGGGTTTTCAGGATCTAAACTGTAGGGTTTTACTCAAGATTTGACTTAAGGTCTCCGGTAGACTTTCCGGCTTAAGGTTTAGGGCTTAGAAAACAGGGGTTTACAACCTACCCACCTTAAAGAAAGTTTTGTCCGCAAAACTTGAAAGACGTACCTGATCCTCAAACAAACTAGGGTACTTCTGCCGCATTTCACTTTCTGCTCCCAAGTTGCTTCCTCATGTGTATGATTCCTCCAAAGAACCTTCACATACTTAATTTCCTTATTCCTTAACTTTTGTATCTTTGTCCAAAATCTGTACCGGGTGCTCCTCGTAAGTGAGGTTTTCTTTTAATAACACCGGTTCCAATTCTATAACTTGATCCGGGTCGGCTATGTGCTTGCGAAGAACCGAGACATGAAAAACATTGTGCACTCCCGAAAGATTTGGCGGTAAGGCAAGGCGGTATGCTAATTCTCCAACCCGTTCCAATACTTCGAAAGGACCAATATACCGGGGCTCAACTTTCCTTGTGAGCGAACTCGATGGATACTTTTGATAGGATTTATCTTTAAATACACATGATCACCCACTTGAAACTCAAGAACCCTTCTTTTCAAATCTGCCCAGCTTTTCTGTCTATCCTGAGCTTCCTTCATTCGTTGTTGGATTATCCGAACCTTGTCGGTGGCATCTTGCACTAGATCGGGTCCAAGAACTACCTTCTCAACATCATCCCAAAACAACGGGGATCTACACTTACGTCCATATAAGGCCTCATAAGGCGGCATCTTGATAGTCGAGTGATAGCTATTGTTGTAAGCGAACTCAACCAAAGGTAAATGCGCTTCCCAACTTCCCTTGAACTCCATCACACATGCCCTAAGCATATCTTCCAAAGTCTGGATCGTTCTTTCCGACTGTCCATCAGTTTGAGGATGATAGGCTGTGCTAAAATGCAACTTTGTCCCCAAACACTTCTGCAAGCTTATCCAGAACTTAGACACAAATCTCGGGTCTCGATCCGACACAATCCCGGCTGTACTCCATGTAGGCGAACGATTTCCTTCATATAAAGTCTCGCCAATTTATCCATGAGAAAGTCATACTTATTGGCAAGAAGTGAGCAGACTTAGTTAACCGATCACCACAACCCATATAGCATCATGACCTGACGTGTCCTTGGTAAACCACAAACAAAGTCCATAGAAATCTGGTCCCACTTCCATTCTGGTATAGGCAAAGGTTTTAACAATCCACCCGGCCTTTGATGTTCCACCTTCACTTGTTGCATGTTGGACACTTAATCACGAAATCTGCCACATCCCGTTTCATTCCGTTCCACAATAATCCCTTAAGGTCTTGGTACATCTTGGTTCCTCCCGGGTGTACCGTGTACCCAGAATTGTGTGCTTCACTCATGATTTCCTTCCTCATTTCTTCGTCATCAGGCACACACAATCGTCCTTTCATCCTGACCACATCCTCATCATCTATTGAAAAATCAGTATACTTTCCTTCCTGAACTTCCCTTTTTATTTTGTATCACTTCATCATAGCGCTGAGCCTCTTTAATCCTTTCCACCAAAGTTGGTTCCAACACCAAATTTGCTATTTCCATTTCCAAGTCTTGCCCAACAAATTCGATGCTTAGCCTCTCAAATTCTTTAATCAATTCTTTCTGGTCCGTCAAAAGAGTTGCGACCTCCCCATGGTTCTTGCGACTCAAGGCATCGGCAACCGCATTCACCCTTCCCGGGCAATAATTTATCCCCAAATCGTAATCTTTAATTAACTCTATGCTATTATGTTATGATGATCACAAATGTGTAGATGCTTTTAGCGAGTAATATGATACTTAGATACATTAAATTACATAAATGAAATCTTAGAACATAAGATTTGGTATAAAATAAATTCTAGGATATAAGCTATATTAAAAGTGCAATTGTTAGTTGCCATCAATGGCTATAAATAGATGAATAAGTAAACACTAATAATAAAACTTAAAATTAAATCATAAAAATTAATACTAACACAGGTGTAGTTTTAGGACTATCAGGTTTTCGGTTCACTTTTTTGGTAATATGTGCTACATTTGATATATGCCATTTTTGACACTATGTACATGACAAATTGAACGCATGTGGCGTATAAAACAATTTTGGATTCCGATTTAAGATTTCGATGTGAACTTGGATGTTAGGAATTAAGGTAATGAAATGACGCCTGTTGAGTTTATGACATGTTGGATTAAAGAATCATCAATAGAAATTGACAACTTATTTGTCATGATTAAAAATCTTTGATAGATCACTTATACATAAAGTCCATACGTGTTGATAAATATCTTAGCTTCATAATAGTCTAAAAATAGAAAAAAAAATTGAAAAGTTTATTAAAGAAAAAAGTTCTTTTACTCTCCTTTTGCCTTTACTCGTACATGATATATCTATCTAAATAAAAAGTTTTTGCTAGCCTATATATTGCATCACTAGTGTAATTTTCTAAAATACCAAAAATAATAAATGGGTTTTTTTTTTTCTAAGCTTGTGATCTTTCTAAGAGTTTTTAAAAAACAAGAGACAAAAATTAGATCTTTTTGGACATTTTCAAACAAAAAAAATCAAATTGGCTAAATAACTTATACATGACAATTTTCTCAAAATGAGATAAACCAACAAACTAAAGTTTTACAAAATCAAAATGAATTACGAGGACCTGATTCCGACTAACAGATATGTAGGCACCTATGGGGCAGTCACATCAATAAAAAGCTTTTAGGTAGTTTCAAAACACACAAAAAAAAAAAATTTATAAGGCAATTATTCATGACAAATAAAAAAACCTTTTAAAGACTTATTTGTTAAAACCATAAAAATCTTTTTTATTTTGAACTTTTTCAAAAAAGCTAAAAAATATATTTCTTAGGTCTAGAGCTGGAAATATGGGTCGCGGCCTATAGGTTGACCTGCCAACCGCTTAAAAAGTAGGGTTACGACCAAAATTTTTTGGCCCATTTAAAAGCGGGCCAGATTAGCCTTGCCAGTTTAAGGCGAGCTAACCCGCAAAAAAAACTAAAAAAATAACAACAACAAAGAGAAGAAGTGTAAAAACAAGAATAATATAACATCTTAGTGATTATTGATGTATGTTATGGAAGAAGAAGGATGATGTATGTATCACAAGTATTATAACATTTTTTAAATACATATTTATTGATTTTTTAACGTCCTAACCTAAAGGCGTTATCAGCCGCCACGTGTCATTACCAAAGATTGACACGCAAAGGCTATATTTTCTAATCCACCAATATATGTAACTCAAATATTACTCATAACTCTCAAATAAAGGATACTTGAAATAAAATATCATCAATTCATCTAAATCATAAAACTAAACAATTTAACTTTAAAGAAATAACATAATCTCCAAATAAACAATCATAAAAATATTGTTTTTCTTTCCTGCACTCACTAGATCCAAGATCACTAATCTCAGCTATCGGCAGAAGGATCAAATCCATTATCGCTTTCCTCATAATCCATGAATATGTCGTATCCCGTTAAATTATTGATAATGGAATCTTCGCCTGTACATGGGAAAAATAAGGATTGAGCGAAACACCCAATACGCCATACACAAACACATGCACATGAATTGTCAATAACATATCACATACAACTTAAAACTAATGCAATAACCATAATTTTATCTTTAATTTAGCCAAGCAACCACACAGTTTATAACCATTTGCAACTAGTCCTAAACCGGAGTAACTCATAAACCTGATTCACAATCTTTATATAAAATAGTTATATACATATATATTGATGTTGCATACTCCCCACACATCATTGTGTTCTAACATACGGACTGGAACGACTCCTAATCTACCGGAATAATTTCAAAGTGCAACTTCACTAGGGACAAGAACACACAAGAATCATCAGGGTGCTTCGTTATCATATCTGCGTGGTTTTTACTAATCAAAGCCAAACACAAGCAGCATACTTTTCAATTATATTCGATAGAATTAAGTCAATTTATTTTTCTAATCCTACAAGCATAAACAGTAAGCAAGGTAAGGTCGTAGCTGGATTTGCTTTCCACAACTTCAATATCACCAATCCTTTACCACAAATATAAACCCTAATTCACAAAACTTGAATAACAACATACACAATTCAAAATCCAATTTCACATTAATATTTACACCTTAAAATCCACAATCTCAAAACATAAGATTTTCTATATTATATCTACACACCTGTCTTCTAAGATCACCAAACAATGAAACCCTAGAACGCCAATTTCTCCAAATTCCTCAAAACCCTAATATCTTCAATCGGAAATAACACAACTGTCAAACAAGATTCCATCTCTTAACATAACAAAGATTGAAAGGATTCAATATTTACCTAGAACCTTGGATCTCACACTTCCTGACTGTAGAATCAAGATCTCCAAATCAACACCAACGATATAGAGAAACCCTAATTCACGAGAATACTTATTCACCATTGTTTATGCATTCACAAATCGTCACAACAACATATATGATTAAATTTTCCTAAAATTTAATATATATGAATTATAGTTCTAGATTGATTCTTAACTTCCTTCAATTGATTGTAGATTTGAAATCCCAATTTCCACACTTAGGGTTTTCCTTCAATTTCCACCAAAGGTCATTTCCCTTCACCAATCGACAACACAAATCTAAGAAAAAATCATTATAAAACGAACTAAAGGAATAGGAGAGATAACTTACTCAATTCCTTGAAGAAATCTACCTTGGAGGTGTTTGCTAGGGTTTCTAAAGTTTAAGGAGAGGTTACGAGAGATAATTAGGATGTATTTATAGTATGATTTCTCGTAAGGATATAGGCTGGACAAGAAGGAAATGAAGCTGGCAGCTTAAAATCTTTGGGGAAACAAATAAGCTCCAAAGCCGCACATTAGACCGGCAGCCTTCTTTGGTATGCCGACGGCCTATATGCCGGGTAGGCCAAAATCCTCAATTTTGTGAAATTTCCTCTAAGGCTCCAAGCTAGAGTTTAGGCCGCCATCCATTGTATTTAGGTCGACAGCTTAAAATTAAAGACTGGCGGCTTAATGCAGGCCTACTCTAAAATCGTTCGATCATTCGCACGTGATTTCCTTGTATCCAAATTCATCTAGGGTTTTGGCTGAGAATGGTGTGACAAATTCATAGGTTAAAGGTCTATTTATAGAGGTATATTGCTTAGGAAAAATGCTAGGTTCATGTCGAATTTAAGCAATCTACGACGGAAGCGTTGAAGCTAGTGTACACTCTATCAAAATCCATTCTTAATCATGTCTTTACCATGTGAACACAATATAATTATATTTAGAATTTGACCATAAAACCTTCTTATTTAATATCCTTTGACTCTTTGACCCTTCTTAATAATTCTTTTATGTACTTTAGGGTTGATTATAAAACCCTCTTATTTTATTTCAAATGACACACTTGTCATTCTTTATAATTTATATATCTTTATATTACAGATTTAAATGTAATATGATATCCAATAAATCATTTTAAAAACTTGTTTTTATATCTAAATAATAAAAAAATTAGTTGTTAATATATATAAAACCTTCATATATAATAAATTCTAATTTTAACATAAACTAATATCCAAAATTAAAAAAAAAATAAATTCTGGCTTAAGAGCTGGCTCGTTTAACTTTGAGGCCGAAGCGGGTCAAGTCCACACTTAAAAAATCTGGCTTATTTAAAAGCGGGCTAAAACGGTTCGGCCCGTTTACCCGCGGGCTGAGTCGGGCCAACCCGTTTACCTTTTTTGCCTTCCTCTACCTAAGATTTTTTTAGGAAAAATAAAATAAAAAAAAAGGCAAGTTATTATGTTAGTTTTTGCCCATATAATTCAAGATTTTTAAAGCCCATCTAAATCTGGATAATCGTTTTGGTTTTGAAATAGTAATCTGGACTCACAATTTCTGGTTTTTTACACAAACTGGTGATTGAACCAAAATCAAACCACCATTTGGTTCTTAATTCATCCTTTATTCTTCTAGCTTTGACCGATGACAACTCCAATCAAATCATTTTAAAAGTTAGGCTTTTAGAAAACCCCATGTCGAGTGTTCTATATCAAACGGACTGGGTTTGATATGATTCGGGACCTTTAGGAGGATTGGAGCTAAACTTAGGTTTGATAACAACACTAAGAAATTCTTACAATCGAGGAAGACCTCATGCCATTGTGTTGGATGGACCTTATAAGGGAATACTTACAAGATGTCACATTACCGATTGATAAGAAAGCGACCAACAAGCTCATATATCAAGCTACCTATTACACGCTTTTGAACTGTGTCTTGTACAAGATAGGCCATAGCATGGCCCTCCTTCACTACCTTCGACCAGAAAAAAGTCATCTCTACCATAGAAGAATTACACATTGGAGCATGTAGTAACCATATGGCTAGACAGAAACTTTATGCGACAACCCCCTTAAGCTCGTAGGGCGTGACAATTACGTCGTTGTTTATGTGGTCTATTGTGTTTCAATTGGTTAGTTAGATTGGAAACCTTTTTAAAGATTGCGAAATTGAAGTTTTTGAAAATTTATAAAACTAATAGATTCTGTTCAACTTTGGAAGCAACTACTAACATCAGGTAAGTGTACCTACCGAAGTAGCATAGAAATTATTAGGTTGTAATCCAAGGGATCGTTGACATCTATCTTACTCATTTCTCATCTATCATCTAACCAAAAAAATTTAGAAAGCTATGATGAAAACAGAAGTCATCCTAAGGTAAGTGGAAATTTATAGATGTTTTCAAGGGAAAATTAAAGATGGGTTTATAGAAATGCAAGATGGAAGCCCAAGGTTTGCTTCGCTAATTCCTTATCACGTGATTTCCTGACAAACTTAGAGAGAGAGTGTTGTATGCTGGTGTATTTACACTGTCAGATTCACAGGATAAGTTAAAGCCTTTTTCAAGGTCAGTAGCTCTAGGTCTAAACCAGACCATCGAAATCTCTTCATGTTAATGAATTCGACACCAATCCACGGCAACGGTGCTAGAAAACTTATTTTATGTGATCTGTTGTGTTCCTGTTAGATAGTTGGATGGAAAAAATTTTTTAAAGACCATGAAGTTGAAGTTTTCGAAAATTTATAAAATTAATAGCTTCCATTCAACTTCGTAAGCAACTACCAACATGATGTAAGCGCACCTATCAAAGTAGCATAAAAATTATTAGGTCGTATTTCAAGAGATTGTCAATCTATCTTACTCACTTCTCATCTATTATCTAGCAAAGATAATTTAGAAAGCCATGATAAAACAAAAGTTATCATAAGGTTAATGAAAACTTACATATGTTTTCAAGGCAAAATTAAAGATGGGTTCGTAAAAATGCAAGATGGAAGCCAATGGTTTGCTTCATCAATTCCTTATCATGTGATTTCTTGATAAACTCAGAGAGAGAAAGCTGCATGCTGATGTATTTGCACTATCGGATTCACTGGAGTAAGCTAAATCCTATCTCAAGGTTAGTAGCTCTAGGTTTAAACCAGACTATCGAAATCTCTTCACAAGTTATTGCGGTTTAGACCCGAATAAAGCTTAAGAATCATTTATTTTTAAAACCAACCTATTATGAGCAACTTCATTAGTAGCCATAAATTTATTCAAAAGAATGGTCTATCAATCTATTCAGTTGAAATCAAACATGAATCTAAAATACATTACTCATTTAAACCCATGAAAATAAGTTTAAGTTACTAATTATAAATACCCAATCAACAATTACATAAAAGTATATTTGAAATCACATGAATTAGGATTCGAGTTCAAAAACCTTAATTTGTAGGAGCTTAAGCACGAATTCTGAAGAAATAAAATGGCATTAATGAAGAATATTACAATTAAAGTTCAGAATCTTGCAAAAATACAAACAAGGGTTAAAATGATTTTACTTAGAAAACTCAATATTTATAAAGCAAGAAGAAATAATTCTTTCATCTTAGAGTTCTATCTCTATACTACATTAAGAAATTTACACTTTGTTACAACATACTGATTGCATGCCTATGCATCTTTATTTATAGGCTTAGGCATATGCATCATGATTATTTTTTTCACTAACATGACATATTCTTATAACAGAAATCGTCTTTTATTTCCATGAGCGCATCATAATGCCAACTCATAAAGTCACTTGTCGCATGGTAGGTCGAGCGCTCAAAATTGCATGAAAGTCAGGGCTTAACCTAAGCTGTGGCATTTTGCGAAAACACTTGAGTTTTTATCCATTCTTCAACTGATGGGTGATTTGAGTATGTTAGCTCGAAACTTGAGTTTGACTCAAGTTGTACTCTTGATCAAAGGTTTAATCTTCATCCATCAATCATCGCGAGTCAAGTCTAGGGCTTCACAGTATGGCGTGATAGAAGCTACTCTTCAAGTCCAGGGCTTGATCGTCTCAAAACATACATCGAAGATCACATTGAAGGCTCGATTAAGGGCATGATAGACCAACTTTCCCTAATTTGCCTTGATGCTTAGGCTTCGTAGGCACTTTTGTAGGGCTCGATGGAAATCTGTCTTCAAATTTTGCTATTGTTTTGCTCTAAATTTGATTCAAAACACTTTGATTCTTCTTCCTTTGGTTCTAAGAGCCGAAAAACAATATTATACATTGAACACACCAATTTCATACGAATTTATCCAAGAATAAATTAAACTAAGCCTAAATTCCTGTGAAAAAGAATAGAGTAAAAATGGGCTATCAGCCACATATATCGCCTTTAAGCGACATGTGTAAGGCATTCCAATATTGAGTGGGTTTCTAATCAAGTTTTTAATTTGAGAAATCATTATTAATTTTTATAAAATTCTAACAAAGCGCTGTCTGTTTGTCCATGGTTTAGTTTTGTCAAAAATATAAAGTTAAACATGTTTAGAAAATAATTTTCTTTATTTACTTTTTTTATAAGTATCGCCTAAAGGGCCCATCAGGTGAGTACAATTTGATCAAAAAAATTTTGGACTTGATGGTCCATAAAAAATCGAAGCAAGGTATTTATCAAATAAATTATTACAGTCGTCCAGGTTTGTGATGAAATAAAATAAGATTATAATGAAATCCATTCAAGAGTAACTCATAATGTCCATAATTCACACAATACTAACTAATTGGGTCATCCTGCATAATACTCATCCCCATCATACCACTTACTAAACTTGTAATATTAAAATTTGGCTACAAAGCCCTATACACAGTAAGACAAGCATATACGTGCATTTCACGTGTTCCTAATCTAATGTAGTAACCACAATTTAGGATATTAAATTTAATGTTCATAAACAAGGTATCCCCAAGGTTCCAAAAATACTAACATGCACAAGAGTACTTATGATTCCTCCTAGAAAAAGGGGGATACAGTTCTCTTAGCGGATCATGCACCGAAGCGAAGGGAGAGGGGGGGGGGGGGGGGGGGGGGTGTGGTTTGATAAGTCCCCAGAACTTACTAGAAAGGAAAAGTAGGAAATAGTATCATTCCGGTCATCTCCTCATAGACTATTACCGACGAACATGGCTTATTATAACGCTTTATACATCGTCCCATTATGCTATATAAATTATCACAATTTTACTTACTCCTAATCGGTGTCTAATATTGGAAATTTCCTTATTGATTACTCACCAAGCCTAATCATGCATTATAGGGGCCTAAACTACCACATCATCCAGAAGTTGAGATCAGGGACACAACCCTGTCCGGGGATGCAACTCCTGGATGAAGCAACCAAGCAGTAACCAACACTCAATTAAGCCAAGTTTAAATTTTTAGTCCAGTTATTAACATTACCTTGCAAGCAACATGCAATTACTGCATACCTGCCATTTGGTTTAGGCTTTCAAATCCCTTTCTAAAACTTGATGTCCATAAATAGTTCAGAACTGAAGTTGGTTATTGGTTTATGTTTAATCTATTTGTATTGTTTGTTACACCTAGGTCACTTTGGTTTAACCACATATGCTTAAGGATCATATTTATAGGGTTATTTAAGTTTAAGGAAAGAATGGGGTTAAGTTCTTATCAGATTTAAATAAGGTTTGATGAAGGTATAAAAGGTTGGAAAAGAACACAGGCAGTACATGGGCACATGTATTCTCCCATGTTCTTTTAGGTTAATTGAGTTTGAGACCAGAGAGAAACACAAGCAGGTACATGACCTTATGTTCTAGACATGTTTTTTTTTCTAAAAAACTTAATTCCTTCAAGTTCTGAAGTTAGTGAGAAACACGAACAAGTACATGACCTCGTTTACTTGCCGTGCTTTTTCTGGAAAATGTGTCTTCTTCGAGTTATAAAGGTCGATGAAGTACACGACCAGATACACAACCTCGTGTATTGGCCATGCCTTTTTTAGAAAACTAAGTTTTTGACATTTTGGGATCAATGAGGAACATGGGAAGGCACACGACCTTATGTACTTGTGTTGGTTTTTCTCAATTATAGATTTTGATGATAACAAAAAGAATGAAATAACAATTATTTTGAGTTATGTTTGTCAGAAAATTTATCAAGAAGTTTAGAAATTAATTCTTTACACAACTCAGAAGAATACTCAGAAGTTAGGCAGAAAGTACATTGCTTATAAACAAGTTCTTAAACCAAGGCAGAAGGTATATCAGAAGCAAAGTTAGAAGGTATAATATAACCTGCAGAAGGTATATTAGAAGCAAAGTCAGAAAGTGTGATATAAATTGTTATGAAGAAAAACAAGTTTTAATTGATCCATTGAAGACCTAGCTCCAAAGATTGGATGTATTTGGGAAATATATTCAATCTGTTCCACATCAGTTGGTTCAATATCCACAGGGTTTTCATTTATGGATTTAAATATAATCATGATAATTCAAGCTTATTTCTTATTCTGAATATTTTGGACGAATTGCATAAGAGAAAATGAAGGAAATATATATTAAATTAATAAGACACAAGCGAGAAATTATAGAACTTGTCTGAATTCAGATTAAGCGGTAACAAAAGAAGATGAAGCATGAACAGTGACAGACGAGTTCAACGGAAAAGTGATTCAAATTTCTTTTGTTTGAGAATTTTATGCAGGATTATAGTGATTTGAAGTTATCCCAATCTTATGGAAGTTTATCAGATGTTCTAATTTCAAAAGCAAGGCAGATTATGAAGATAAACTTGAAGGGATTTTGTCAAACGAAAAATATGGAAACAGAGCTTATCATATCGTCTTTCTCGGAAATTTGAAATTGAGGCTTATCTGGAAAAATTCAAATTCGAACGTTGAAGGAAACAAATAAAAAGGAGCCTCAAGTCAGAACAACAACATACATAGAGGATAACATCTCGAAAGATAAAAGAAAAAGAGCGAAATTGTGTATTTGTTACTGTTCATCTTCGTTACAACACTATCGAGGATTGTTATTGTTTTCCTCAGATTTTGAATTACTTATTGTTTGAGTGATTGTGAGTTGCAAGTAGGCTCAGTAGTTTGATTGTTTAAGAGAATCAAGCTGAGTGAATTGTGAACTTCTTGTAACGATTTTCATTGATTGGATTAGTGGAACAAAACCGGTGTGGATTACCGGTGACCCTGGCTTGGAGCTGGAAGAGAGGATTGACGCTCAAGGCGGAACCTCTATATATCGAATTTGCTATCTCTTCTCTCATCTCTTTTTATTTTCGTGCAGATTTAATTTCACTTGCTGGATGTGTTCTTGAGTCAGAAAGTGAAGCAGAGAGTAGTGTAGTTATTGTTCTTGAGTCAGAAGGTATTTCAGAAAGTTCCAAGGAGAAAACATTTAGAACTCAAATTTATTTTTCAAGTGTTTGAGCATTGTGTTTTGATCTATTGTGTTGTTTTTAAGTGTTCATTTGTGATTTTCGCATTTACAAGAAATATTTAAAGCCATTTTATAGTATAATCAAGTGGTGTGAATTTTTTGTTTGAAATTATTTTTTAAAACAAGGTTTTATAACCAATTCATCCCCCCTCTTGGTTATCTTTTCGGGACCAACAACTTGTCATGTTCTTCTAGGGTTTTATTTTTTCAAGCTCAAACTTGGTGTTTTTTATGAAAAGGGGTTTAGGGCAATTTTGAGGCTTCAAAAGGGTAGATGACTATGTTAAATCCTAAATTTTATCCATGGTAGCTTCCCTATTTTCCCAAACATGTTTAAATTATAATCAAGGATTAGATGGCTTAAAACATCTAACTTGACAGCAACTTCAATTTCTTCATGGTTTTTCCACAATATTTCCAATACGCTCGTATAATAATTCATTATTTTACATAGCCTATTTTACCTAAAACAAAACCCATGCTTATTTGATATTTTCATAAAATTTATGCTAATTTACTCATTTAAACACCCATTCCTCAATGAAAAGGCAATTCTCAGCAAAGCCCAACCTTAAATCATGTTTATTCTCCATTTTACACCATTAGGACAATCTTATCTTCCTTTTATTGAAATTCCTCAACATAGAAAGTAAATCTCCAAGTCTTTCTTTACTTGAAAGCATAGTTCTCCACTTGTTTTAGCTGGAAAGAAGATTCTACACCCTAAATCACTTAAACACCTAATTTCTTCCTATGCATTACATGAACCAACATACCCAAGTAAGTTTTCATGTTTATAGAGCTATAAAACACTCAAAAACATCTTGAAATCTTAGGCTCTTATCTTATTACAAATTTTGTGAAGATTGTGATCGATCCTCTCCTTATAGTATACCTTCATGTCTGAAATCCCTAGTGGCAAGTGGATAATTTCAACTGGTTAATGTTAATCCCCTTTTAATTTAGCTTAATTAACATTAAGTGGAGGCTAAGACTTAGAGTAGCCCACCTTAGGGTTTTAGTGGGCTTCCTAAAAGGGCAAATGCAGAAATGGAAAAAAGATTATTTATATGGGCTTGAAGCGTAGGGTCCTAGGGTTTTAGACAAAAGGAAAAAGACCTCCTTTCAGGATTTACACGTGTAAGAATCTTTGTTAGTTTTTAATAGTTTAGGGTTTTGATTGACCTCTTGGGTTAATAATGATTTAAATATACCAAGTAAGCCTAATTTATTTACAATTTTTTATTTTTAATTTGCGTAAGTTCTCAGTTTAAGGTAAAATCGTAATTTTATAAAATCAAAGCTTATAATTGCAATGCATTGATTTTTCTTACGAAACTTTTCATTTAGAGAACTATTACTGAATTCTACTTTACTTTTATTTCAATATTTAAATTGTTTTTGAATTTTCAAAACTTTGGTTCTCGGTTTAAGGCGAATTTGTAAATTTTGAAAAATTTAATCGTTTAAATTCATATGTGATTTTAATTGGTTTCCAATGACTTCATTTGATTTTTATTTCTTATGGTTGGTATCTAGATCATTTCCCTCTAAGTGAAAGCCCTACGCCTCGGCTATTATTGGATGGCCATGAAAAAAGATGAGCTAAGCTAGCTAAAAAAATGTCCGCAATGCCAAAAGCATGCGCCTTTAGCCCATGTGACAAGAAACTATCTTTGGTCGCTCGCCAACTTGTGGCCATTTGCTCAATTGGGAATATACACACTCAAGCCTTTTCCTAAGACTTTCAGCCAAAAGAAGTTCACCATCGTAATATTTGACTATTTCACTAAATGCGCACAATCATAAACTATCTCTAATATCACAGAGCAATCCATAGAATCGTTTGTCGCCAACTACCTCTTATGCCAATTTGGGGTGCCATAGGTCACAATCACCAATAGCAACACCTAGTTTAGCAATGATAGATTCATGGAGTGCTGTCAATATCACCACATTGAAATTCAGTATACTTCTGTCTCCCTACTCATATTAACCAGCAGGTGGAAGCGGTTAACCGCACCATCATCGAGAGCTTAAAAAAAGATCCAGACCATGTGTGATAAGCAAATCAGCTATGTAATATACTTTGGGGTACAAAACCAAATATTGGACATCTACTAGAGAAACTCCATATAGATCGGCACTCAGCACAGAAGCTGTCCACCCTATTGAGTTAAAGCTTTCGACACAAAGAACCTAGGAGTTCCATCCAATAGTTAGCAAGGTTAGATTAAAGGCTAATGCTGACAACATAGATGAACTCTGTGACAACGCCGAACAAAGGCTCATGGCTTACCAACTTAGGCCACATAGTATTACGATAAGAAAGTCATGCACAAAGAATTTAACCCGAGTGACTTAGTATATTGCAAATTGGTGAACATTAGAGTAAAGAACGCGAAGGGATATTGGCCTCCACTAAGGAAGACCCCCTTCTTAGTCACTGAAAATCTCAATAATAGTGCTTATTACTTGGAACAACGTAATGGACAACTAATCCCTAGAAACTGGAATGCTAATAGCCTAAGGAAGTAATTTGCTTAAATTTATGTTTATATGTAATCATCCGATCATTGCTTTGTTGCATTATAAAATTTAAAGTTTTAGATTTGTCCCACAAAAAGTTATGACCCCCTGTGTGATACCTAGAATTTACTTTATTGAATTCAAGAGCATTTATGCTTGTTTTGCCTTTTTTTTTTTATTGAAATCCTCATGAATTTGGCAGTTACTTGTTAAAATTATTGTTTTTAATTCAATGTGCTAAAGAGAAAAATTTATGAATATTTGATGAAGAAAGCAAACTAAAACAACAAGTTAGCTATAACAAGTCAATTAGCGGTCGTGATTTTATTCCAGCAATCTCAAACTATGCCTTCAACCATGTTTGTGGATTATTTAAAGGGCAGATATTGAAAAAAGACCACAAACTCATAGAGAAGTCTACACCTACGATCAAGATGAGATGTTCGTCACAATAGCAACCATGGCATGAACCATGCTTATGACTCCACCCGCGAATGGACCTCTGACACCTGTTAAATATCTATTTTGTTTATTTATTTTTAATTTGCTATATTAGCATGGCACTTGCTATTCATAGCTTTTGTTTTGCGAGTTACATACCTTCCGATACTTTGACAATTAACACAACACAAAAACACTTATAATTAGATATTTTTTATCATAACTAATTTTAAAGAGAATCAAGTGAGAGAAACTCATTATCTACTAGAGTTTGAAGGTTTTGGATCAATTCAAGAGCCAATTTGAGTTCAAATGAAAGGATCTCTATGCTCCATAGGTGTTTCCTATCACAATCCTTCATTATTTCTCTAAATTGATGCTTAACTTGATAAATCCTATGGAGAAATTATTAGAGAATTAATTATAATAGACTTTCTATATATATTATAAATTTAATAGAGTTAATTGTAATAACCTTGTAATTAATTATAATTAATAGAGAGTAAATAGTTTCTTAGTTTTCTAATTCGAGGATAGTTTTCTATTTTTGTAACTCTTGGCAATGCTCAATTTGTGTATATATATTCATTCTTAATCAATAAAATAGATACGCTATTGTTTCTCAATATTCCTCTCTTTATTTCAACACGGTATCAGAGTAGGAGGTCAAGAATTCGAATCCCTGCACACTCGTTAAAAACCCCATTAAAAATTAAGTCTTTCACTTGTTGGGCCTTCATCAAAAATTAAAATCCTAGCCCATAAGTGAGGGGTAGTGTTAAAATAATAAATATAATAACCCACACTATATCTAGAAGCTTAAGCATTTAGAGGAGTTAATAATTGAATCTTACTTAGATTTTGTGGATGTAAGCCCTGGTTTTCTTAGCAATCTGAATTCGGTTTCGGAAATTTGAAACCGGGAACCGAAACCCTAAAAGAATACCTCTGGACCAGTTGGACCTGGAAACCCTATGTCTGGCAACCCCGATAACAAAACCCCAGAACAATAAAAATGACTTAACTCCGGAATATAGCCTAAATAATTTATCAAAACATAAAAGGTCAGAATTCTTAACAATTCATTCGTTTTGAACCAAATTGGGATCTGTTCTAAAAAAGGGTCCCTGGGACTCGGAAATAAAAAATTAATATATATATAACTCGTTAGAATCGAAATTTAATAAGGAATTCAAAAATATACATCGAGTTATAAAAATTACAGTTATAGCTTTTTGTCGTATTTTTATTACTACCAGTAATTTAGTTGTCTAATCAACTTTTTTATTTCTTTCACACTATTCATCAAGTATAACCACCTATACCCTATTCTTACATTCTTACAACATATTCTTACAATTTTACACCATTACCTTACAAGTTTACCTTTCCAATACATTTTATTTCTTAAAGTTACTTATTAAGTTTGAATTTTATTCCACAAAATAAATAAACTTCTCTCTCTCCCCCTCTTGTATAGAATAGCGAACCCCCTCCCTCCTTTACTCACTTTCTCATTTGTTTGATTTTTTAATTAATTATTCACACAAACCTTAATTTCTTTTCCTATATAACATCTCTTTCATCTTTCACTTTTGCACTTTCTCTTATCTCTCACAAAAATCAACTTTTATAAAGTCTTTTTCTCTCCTTCTTGCCCCTTGTTGCCGTAAGCTTTCCTTACTCTCTCTCACACACACACAGAAATTTTTTTCTTCAAGTTCCCTTCTCCAAATACTAAATGGGTAATAGATCTTGACCTTATCACGATAAAACATGTAATGGCAAGATCATACATGTGTGGTTCCACCAAAAATCCTCATGAGCTTTATGCTAGGGATGTGGAAACACTAAAACATGATATCCTTACTATCACAATGTGTAGATCTTGTTATTAAAGTTGATATACTAGTAGTTTGCTATATTATTTTATCTATTATTCTTATGGAAATTTTGTGCATATATTTTCATTATTACTCTCCTCTACATATTGTTCATGTTGCATCTATATCCATAACATGAGTAGTATAGTAGATCTATTTGTCTAGAGTCCTTTAAATGCCATAGTTACTTGTTTTACATACATAAAGGATTTGTAATATGGTAGTCTTGATGAAGGTGTTGCCAAAACTCAAAGATCCATTTTGTTTCTATCAAAAAGTGATTTTTAAAAATTCAGATCTTGAGAAAGAACCATTTAGAAAACCTATTTTCCAACTTTAAAATGAAGATGTTACATGTAAAATGAAGGGCTTAGGTGATAGATATCATAAAGGAGTGATTTTTATAAGATGAGTTTAGTTTGACTAAGAGAAATTTTCAAAACAAGAAAAGGGTTACAAAAGTTAAGTTAGATCTATGTTTCAACACCAACAAAAATATTGAAATTCGTAATTAGGGTGAAATACCAAGAAAACACCTATTTTCCAACCCTTAAACAAGAGTTTTATTAAAAAAATGAAAGCCTTATGGAGTGGGTTTGATTAGAACCTAATTTTAGAAAGATTAAATGACTTTTTCACAAGAAATAATCTCAAAAACAATTTCCTAAATTTCGGATCAAAAAATGATCCCCATTTAAACACCTATTTCCAAATATCAAAATGAGGATTTTAATAGAAAAATAGGAGCCTTAGGGAATAGATATAATAAAGACTTGATTCTTATAACAATAAATGTGTTTTATCAAAGTATAAACCTAAACAAAGGAAAGGTTTCCAAACTTGGATCAAACAATATTTTTATTTCCTAAAATGGTGTAAAATTCATCACTAGGCAAACCCACATGTAAACATCTATTTCCCAACCTTTAAATGAAAAATTTTGTTAAGATAATGAAAGTATTAGGTATATAGGTCATCAAGGCTTTATCCTAGTAAAAATATGGATGATTTTCAAATAAATAAAGCTAGTTTTTCCAACCTAGTGTTCTTGAAATTGTTGCAAAATAAAAGTCTACCAAAAATTCTTTTTAATAAAGAATCATTAAGGATTTACATGTAGATAGCTCATATCATGTCATTCATGATCATAACTTGTAGATATTGCATGCACATATAATATACTTGATAGAAATAATGTAAATTTCACAAAAATAATTTCAGAAATGCAAGTTTTAGCTACTGATCAGATCTGATCCGAGCATTCTGAGACCTAAAAGTTTTCAAAAGTTAAAAATAATATCATAAATAGGTAGATCTTTCGAAGTAGATAGAAATCGATAGCTTATTTGCGAAATTCCGAGTTAAAATGACCAAGTTATAGCCGTTTTAAGTTGGAGTTTCCATCTACCACGGAAATTACGAACTCAAGAGTTTTATTTAATAAGTTGGAATTAGTTATTGTATGAAATACTCATTTAGTATTTCTTTTGTTTAGGAGATTTTGAATCAGGGGAAATTCTTGTTTCTGGATCGCTATCATTAGAGACCGGTGTCCATGGCCGAGTGAGCTCACTATCCTTAAATTACATGCTTATGATTGTGCTTGTAATGATAGTGGCATTAAATTAGGGCAAGATAAAATTGGAATATGCATGTGAATTCTATTTGATTGAATCGATGATAAGAATATCGAAATGGGAATTGTTATAAATATTTGTATGATTTAGTATAGAATTGAAGTGTCTGCAATATCTATGATCGCCTATAATTTGTTAATTAATATGCCATGATCTTATAAATAAATTGACTATGCATATTATATGTTAAGTCACATTACATTTGTTATTATACCTTTGTGGGAAGAAGGCATAATAGTTAGGCAACAAGGGGCCGGAAAACTCGAATGTTGGCATAATGGCCTGAATTAAAATAGAAGTGGTGTGAGCACTTGTATCAACTACAAAATTTGTGAGTGGGTGGGCACCTGAATCAACCATAATATAAATAAGCAAAAAATTGAAATCTATGGTCGTATGGGCCCGAAACACCTAACCCCGAATGGAGGGCATAAATTCATTAACATAGAACTCTCGGAAATTCTTATGTGTTGTATGCTCACATGCTTGTACATTTCATATGGTTTTCTAATATAATTTGCTTGCCTTATTGGTTGATGAAGTATTTAATTTTGGAAGTGAAACTCACTAAGCAAGCATAGCGACCCCCATAGTTTCTTTTTGATACAATTCTCGTACATATGGCTGTGTCCCCGGACCTGGCCAAATCAAGTAATGCGAAGCTAAGGGGTGTTTCCTTAGAAGTATATGATTAGCTCTGTATAGTCTTTCATAGTAAACTTTAAATGATCAGGTTTTACTTAAAAGATAGTACCTAGACTTTTGTTTGACAGGGGAATGCCTCTTAGTATTTTGGAACTGATCCTGAGATATCTGTGGTTTCTATTTTTATGCTTATCCTATCAAATTGAACTATCTATCTCTAATAGTTTATGTATTCTATTGTCGTAAGGGAACATCTTGCATAATAACACAAGACTTTTGAATGACTATGGTAGTGATTCTTAAGTCTCGTTTAGTATGTGGCGGATTGTTACGTTTAAGGTACCCTTTGGAGCGTGACAGTGGATCCAAACCTGATTCATGTGATTTCACTTGTGCTTTTATTAAAGTATTGTTGAATTCTTGAAATTAATAGCTTGAGCTGCTTTTTCTTGGATTTATATGTGTGCATTGTATGAATTCATGTCTAATTTCAATTGAATAGACCGACAAATCATTCCTTTGAATAGATATATGCTATTAATGAGGATTGGTCATAATATCTAGAAATAAAGTGGTGAAATCCTTTCATCACTTGATGTATTTTCTTGAGATATGATTGTTAATCAAAGGATTGTTGATCTTAATGAAAATTTAATTTGATGATAGCTAGGAAGAGACTCTTGTTAATCAAAGGATTGTTGATCTTAATGAAAATTTAATTTGATGATGGCTAGGAAGAGACTCTAGTTGTTAAATAGGTTTATACGTTAGTGATCTCAAGAGCAACATTAACATATCTTAGTGGATTTGACATTTCAAGATATTCAACAATGATCTTATGGTGCTTCTTTATGAAATCTCATGACAAGGATTTTAATGAAGTAAGATCTAAGCTATCTCTTGTAGTATGAACTTTATTTTATGAATTGATATGAAATTAATGTTTAAGTAGTTCATTTTCTTTTAATCATGTTCACCACAACTTTATGAATCTTTAGGCTAGATAATATATGAGAGTGAGTATAGTAGGTGTTAATGATCCCCTTAGAATATGTCCTAAATGTTTCAATGCTACTTCGCTAGGTGCATTTGCCTGAAGTTGTGACCGAAGCTAGTCAGGAATTTTAGCTTTTATAAATTTTTAAATCACACAATCATTACCAAGTTTTATGGTGCCATTAGTAGGGATTACCATTGAATTTCTTGTTGAATTTTAATTTAGCACTACTTGGAAACTTAATTCTATTAGTCTATTCATTTCTTTTCTTTTTATACATAAACTTTTTTTTATTCTAAAGAAATTTTGTGAAATATTGTTCATAGGGTTTTTGAATTTCATTGATTGCACTCTTGAGCATTTGTGATTGTGTACATTGTGAATTGTAGAGTTTCAATTTATTGGTATTGAAGGGATGATCATGGGTTTTATGAATGTCCTCATCGATATTATTATGCCCTCGACATTTTTAATACCAATACATTCCCTTATTGTACTCCTTATAAAGAGTTTTTAGATGTTGGCTTTATGACTTTGGATGATATGGTTTGTAGGGAGTGTGGTTGTTCCCATTAGACTTTTAAAATCAAGGTGAGAGACTTGTATCCCATTCATATTATCCTACCACCATTCGTGAACACTCGAGTTACAACCATACTCAAGTACCATTAACCCCACTGTTTCCTTCTTTGAGTTTTAAGGGAAAAGGTTCTCAAGAGAAATCTATGTTGGAATGGATGAATGAAATGGAATATGATAATGTAGACTTGTTCGTTAGGACAATGTAAGTAATTTTTTACTTTGATTCATGGAAATTTTACGCTCCTCATATTTACAATCCCATAAGCTTAGAAGAATTGACCACTCTTTTAGAATCATCGCAAAGGTGGGTTTCCAAGTTGATTAAATCTTTTGAAAATTTTGGGAGACATGAAGGAGTAATTGAGGATATATTTTTAAGTCCTTTTAACACATCGGGAGATAATGATTCAGAAATACAACTTGAGAAGCCATTACAATTGGAGGGTCAATTGGTGGAAGTGAATGTTGAATTAGTAGATTATATGGTCGATTTGAACAGTTAAGAAGATTCTGGCTAAAAAAAAAAAAAAAAGAATAGTTATGAAGATGAGTTAAATTTATTGAGGAAAATGATGAAGTTGCAAAGACTAACGAGCTATATTTTAGTCCGTCCAATAGCACTCTAATTCTTGGAAATATTGATCAAAAGGATATTTTGGAAGCTGTAAACCCCCAAATTTTTGGAATCGGTTTAGCCTAAAACCCTAATCTGGAAGTCAATCGGAACTCTAAAGTCACAAAAACCTTAGTTAGACGTAATAGCTTAAGTCCAGCAATCTCGAATAAAGCAACTCGGTGAAAGTAAGTAGGAGTTTAAAATATAAAATAGTGCGTAATTACCTAAGGAAGCTTAAAAAGATCAGATTAGTAAAACCGTGACCCATCTTGAACCCGATCGGATACAGTTCTTGAAAAATGTGTCCCGAGGCTCGGAATAGTAAAAATATTCCGAATATACTGTTAGACTCGTAAAAATATAAGATTTTCAAAAATATCAGTTTTATAATTTTCGGTAAGTAAAAATAACAAATATCGCAATTATACACATATTTTCTTACTACCGGTACATTATTAGTCATATCTACTTTACATTACACTATTCATTACTATTCTACACTATTCTTTTATCTTTGCTTTTTCTTATACCTACTCTTACAAAACACCATAACCTATAACATTTACTTTTTACCTTTCCCATAACTTTATTTCACATCTACCTTACTTACTACTTCATTTAATCAACAAAAATACAAAACAAAACTCTCTCTCTCCCTCTCTTAAGGCATGGTCGGTGCCCCCCTCTTCCCTCTCTCTCAATTTTGTTTCAAAATTTCTTTTATTTTAATCACTCAAAAATCACTCCACATTTTCCTATAAATACCCTCCTCCTCTTTCACCTCTTTTACACAATTACTACTCATAAATTTCCTACAAAAACTCTCTCAAATTCTCCTCTCAAAACTCTCTCCAAATAATTCCAAAACCACTTTCTACCTACAACAAAACCATAACCACATAACACTACCAAACCTTCTTTAGGTAAACTTTCTTATTATTTTTCTTCTCCTCATGTCATGTAACTTTACATGACCATGGTGTGAGTTTCCAAAGACTAAGTGTTATGGAAGCTATACTATGTCCATGTATTGTTCTTGTTCATGAAAATCCATTATGTTTATATTGTTTTTATTTTGTTCTTGTTATTGTTATTATATCTAAGTAGTATTATGTATCTATATATATACATAGTCTTTAGAGCATATAAGCTCACTTGTAATTTATTTATTTTCGTGCAATGTAATTTATTTAATTATTCCATTGCAATTTATTTATTCTTGCTATTTTAAGACTAGTCTCTAGTCTTAGACTTGTCCTCATCAAGTCAAAACAAATTTTTCTTTCTTTATTATTTTCTTTTAGGACTAGTCTACTTCTTAGTCCCGGGAGCCTTGAA
>JAMXBD010003571.1:0-113148 GCA_024138025.1 Combretum micranthum
CCATCTGTGGTGCAGCGATGGTATGGAGGGTACTGCCCGGAGAAGACGTAGTAGGAGGACAGACGTAGTTCATAACAAATCAATCTTCCTCTGCATCTCTCAATCTTCGCCTCCTGGCTGGTCTTACATACTCAGAGTGGACCAAATTTCGTCGCGTGGCTGCTCGTAGTAATCAACCCTATGCTGATCTATCGGCATGCCGTAACCAAAGCCATGACGGTAGGCAGATCGATGGCCCAAAACCTCCTCCATAATGACCTTATCCTCCTTAGGTCGCTGACTGACGCAGCAGCAATATCATCCTCGTTGCTTCTTTTTTCCACCATTCGTGCCTAGTTGAAACAAATGAGCACAAAGTGAATAATCATACAAACGAAGATATGAATTATAAAAAAAATGAGAATCGAAAATACTAACATAATTCTGCATGGAGACCTCCGACTCCCATCGATCTGTAACTAATTTTTTCAGGTGGGTATGCCGGTAGTTTTGTATCGCGTGAGATCCTGTAATACATGATTAACAAAAATCAGTACAAGAACATAGCATATAAACACATTCATTGTAATTGGAATACCTACATTTGTGAGTGCATGCTGGAGCATGGACTTCGTACCACCTGTATGAACTGACAGTTGCTTTTTCCTGTTCTCTACATTCACCGTGGATCGCAACTACACTTTTGAGAAGAGAAGTGAACTATATCTTATGCATATGTAATTTACCACATGGAGAATCGTACCTTATAATCTATCTGTCTCAAGGAAGTGGACGAATGCCCTCCATTCATCTAACCTGTGCTCGAAACCCTGGTGGCTTACTAGCACTGCATCGCCTCCACCTTTGGCTATGACGTAACGTTTAAGTCTGTATCGAAGCTGACTATACGACTTGCTTGCAAGAAAGTCCAGTGCCACCCACCATTTATGAATTGTCCGCCAATTTTCGAGTAGTTCAAACTTGTTCTGCAAATTTAATAAAAAAAAATAGTGTTAAAGGAAGGTATCCGGAGCCAAAAAGTGGTTTTTGGTATATGTTACATTTAAAATTAACTAACCATTACATTACGGATGATGCCATGTCGATATGCCTCAGGAAATGCACCATGCCTTTCTTCGACCTCCAGGCACAAACAACTTCGTTGGCGCTCTGTGATGGAGTAAGAACTCCAACTAACCATCCCCGGAGATGAACATATGAGACCCATAAACCCATCAGGCATAGTGATGGTAGGTCTACGGCCTGTCCTCCTATACTCCTCCTCCGCCCGGTAACCTCTGTACATACCCTCGCTATCTGACACCGTGATGTTTGCCTCCTCATGCTGAGTTGCCACAGCGGCCTCCTCCTGCTCCACTGCTGCGGCCTGTGGGTCATCTGGGTTAACCTGAGCAGGCATATCATCCGGGAGGTCGTACAACACCTCTTCCCCGATCCCCAACTCATTTACCCATCCCGGCTGTGGCTCAGCCGCCTGAGACTGGTCATCGGGTGTCGGACCTGCATCAGTAAGTAAGGCAGTAAACATCCTCCTGTATAATAAAAAAGAAAATAAAACGCATGAGTAAAAAATGGATATAATATTGCTATGACAGATAAAACATTTACAAATGAAGCTTGAAATCCCACCAGTGTACTGCTCCGGATGTGCCTCAAAGTCGTCCAAAAGCTGATCCATGAAATCGGAGCTACTCATCCTGCAAGTTTTAAAAAATAACACCGGTTACTTAAACATTTTGTGGAGATCATTACGTAAACAAATTACATGTGATATATAATAAATAAATAAACGTATCCATACAATCTATTCGTCCAAATCGTCATCGCCTATGCTACTGCATCCCACACTCGGGTCGGGTAAGCGTGTAAGGTTTCCTAGATCAACAAATATGCGATTGATTGGAATTGTCCATGGCCTTTGCACTGTCTGTTGCATTGCCTCCTCTATTGGAGGTGGCTCAATCGGTTCAACATCTTGTGCTCTCAGTTTGGAAGAGAGCACGTGTGAACATATGACGGTATACAACTTTCTGTACAATCATCCAGTTGCCATATCGCTTGCTTGGGTCCTTTAGGTAAAATACTTGTTGTGCTTGGTCGGCAAGGATGTACGGGTCGTTATCGTACCATGACCTTGCGGTGTTGATGGAGATGAGGTCTCCGTCGATAATTTCCGGTTTATCCTTGTCCGTATCGAACCACCTGCATTTGAATAAAAACACTTTCTTCGACCCCACATAATTTAGTTGTATAACTTCCGTGAGAACGCCGTAAAATGTAAGTTGTTGCCCTCCATCTGCACCGATGACGTATACACCGCTATTCTGTGATCTTAATCCAACCTCCTTGGCTTCTGTGTTGTATCGGATACCATTCACGATACAAGCATTGAAGCTATATCGATGAATTTCAGGGCCCCATGCTAACGCTTCAAGATCTTCTGGCATCTGATGTCCATGGACAGACGTTTGCTCCATAATCTACATACCATGTCAACAATTAAAGTTATATGTGAAGATATCGATGAATTAATGGAATTGAAGGCTTCAACAAGTTTTAACCTTATTTCTAAACCACTCGGCAAAATGTTTACATACTATTCCTCCCACATTGCATGCTCCACGTGCAGTTAGTTCGTTCTCGAACTCCCTGTAAGATATTTCATTAGAAGTCGATCTTCAATCTTGGTGAACATCTCTTGTTATCAGGTCATAAATGAATGAAAAGACATGATATACCTTATAAACGGTTGCACCTCCTCGCAATTATTCAACACTGTCCAATGCATCCTGTTGAGTTCTACATCCGAGCCTGTTATAGTGCATGCACCTATTGAACGTATGGGCTGTGAATACTCGAAACGATGATGATGGACATTCATCCAGCGGTTCGTCCCACTGTCGGTGGGGTCTATTTATTCTTGAGTCCATGTTATCAAAATATAGTGAGCAAAATTGAGTGCTCTCCCGCACAACATATGACTCGGTAATTGAACCTTCCGGTCTTGCCCATTCCAAATCTGCTTTTAGAACTCCCATGTACCTCTCAACAGGATACATCCACCGGTACTGGACCGGACCACATATGCGTGCTTCCTTGGAAGGTGGACGGCTAAATGTATCATAATATCAAAAAAAGCAGGAGGAAATATCATCTCTAACTTGCAAAGAGTTAGGATTATTGTTTTTTCCAAAGACTCCAATAGATTTACACGGAGTTCTTTAGCAGTCAATTCAAAAAAGAGATACATCACATACAACATCGTAAATGCGATTATCCAAGACCCCACGAATGACAACCGGAGAATACGTTGCAGCAAGACATGACAATCGTGACTCTTCAGACCTCTCAAACTAACTTCATCAGCACCTAAGCAAGATGATATATTTGAAGCATATCCATTAGGCATCTTCACATCCCTGATTGAATTACATACCTCTCTCATTTGCCTAGTGGATAGTGTATATGCAGCTGGTGGCTTGAAAATGCGTCCACCACGTTGCTGCAGGTGTAGCTCGGAACGAATACCCATTTCTTGGAGTGAGTCTCGCCTTCTCTGTGTCTTTTGACTTGCCCTTAAGACCAAAAATAGTTCCCACTAGGTTATCGCATATATTCTTTTCGATATGCATCACATCAAGATTATGTCGTATGTGCAATTCACTCCAATATGGCAATCGGAATAGCAAACTCTTCTTACACCAATTTGTGCCGTCTTCATTCCTCCGACGGCATAGGCGCTCTTGCAATTTTCCCAAAATGACATGCTCGTATCGACTCAATTGATCGACGATGTCTGAACCAGAGAAATCCCTTGGTCGTGCTCGTGTTTCCATGGTGCCGTCAAAACTTACCCTGTCATGGCGCCACCTATGTCTCAAAGGCAAGAACCGTCTATGGCCCATATAGTGGAACTTACTATTTGAATGGCCACTTGTGCAGTCGACGTTACATATTGGACATGCTTTATAACCCTTCGTCGTCCAGCCTGAAATGTCACCGTAAGCCGGAAATCGTTAATAGTCCATAATAATGCAGCATGCATTCGAAATACCCGTCCTTCGACCACATCTAGTGTTTTGACCCCACTTGTCCAAAGTTCTTGTAGCTCATCTATCAATGGTTGTAAGTACACATCAATATCTTTACCTGGTGATTTCGCCCCGGTATTAAAAGAGACATCATCATATAGGCTCCTTCATACATCTCCATGGTGGAACATTGTATACAAACATAATAACTGGCCACACACTGTATGTTTGCTCATGTTTGCATATGGATTAAACCCATCATGGCAAGTCCTAATCGTACACTTCGGGGTCCGATGCGAACAAAGGATATTTGTTATCCAATCCCTTCCACTGTTCGGAATCCACCGGATGCCTCAACACACCATCTACGGATATATACTTTTCCTTGTGCCATCTCATCTCTGGAGCCGTCTTCCGGCACATAAATAGCCTTTGTAATCTTGGAACTAATGGAAATGTCGCAACACCTTAACCGGTACTGTTTTTTGTTTTCTTGAATGAAGCTTCCATCTTCCTTCCCCACACACTGGGCATGTATCAAGATTTTCGAATTCTTTTGAAACAACACACAATCATTTTTGCAAGCATGAATCATGTTTGCATCCATGCCTAACTGCTTCAAAAACTTCCGTGCTTCGTAATATGATGTAGGTAACAAATTGTCAGCAGGTAACAAACTTTTTATTAAGTCAAGCCAATTGTTAAATGACTTCACAGACTGCTTAGCATCAATCTTTAGATTTATCATTTGCACTATTGCTGATAATAATGAAAACTTTGTACATCCCGGATACACTGGACTCTTTGCTTTTTCAAACATTCCAGTCCACCCCTCTTCATTAAACCTACTACTTTTATCTTCGCTGTCAACATCATCGCCATCGCCATCGCTTATATTAACAACAATATCTTCCAAAAGTTTTTGATCAGCCTCATCTTTAAAGTGCGTGTATTCAAGTGGATTGCTCCCTTCATCCATAACAACATTATCATGTACCTCGTATTCATCTACATCCTCACCATGATAAATCCAAGGGGAGTAGGTCCAAGCCATTCCCCTCCTGAGGAGGTGATACTCAATAATCTGAATAGATTGCCATGAACCATTAAGACAATCTCTACAAGGGCATCTAATCAGTCCATCTGCCGCTTATGGTTTACAGCAGCTTCTAAAAACTCTCTAACCCCATTTCTATATTGCGTTGTTGTCAAATCACGTGTCATATGCCAACTTCGTTCAGACATCCTAAATTGGCACTTAATTAATTACCACATCTAAGTCACATCGGATAACTCTCCTATAACTATGCAAGCATCTAATATTGAAACACCATATGTTTAATTTACTTATTATTTAACCCTATATGTGTCATGCAATTACAGATAATATGTATAGTTTTATTGAATCTCTAAGAAGAAATACATTACTACAAATTTAACATAAATTAATTCATACACATATAAATAGGACCATTTACTACTGTACACATACTTACATTTATGAAGTTATACATATTACACATGTATTAAATATTAATATATAATTGTTATATTGTAACTATATATGATTTTTGTTAACATATAATTAATAGTATTTAAATAATTGTATTTACACTACGTATCATAAAAGTAAACACAATACACATATATTAGACAATAATATGCCATCACTAGATCGTAAAAACATATAATATTTTTACCTTACTTATAATAAATATATAAGAATACATAAAAAAAAACAGTAAATACTACATATATAAGTAGTATCATTTCAATACTTACACTTATTTTATGTATTATTAATCTAAACATATAAAACAAGCTTCGAATAATATATAAATACTTGATCCTAAGTATATACATAATTTTTTCAATTACTAACAATAAATACATAACTACAAATTGAACATTCATTAATCAATATACATAAAAATATTAACATCTCAGTATTTATATTTAATCTATGTGACATGATATTAAACATAATAAACATAGATTGAATAATAACATGTAATCACATATCTTAAAAATCTATAATTTTTTCAACTACACACTAATACACATAACTAAAATTAAATATATTACTACATAAATATATTACTACAACTATTTAAATAAATGAATTATAAATTTCATAACAAATTGAACTAACCTTGTAGTAATCGTAGTACAATAAATATCCGATCGAATCTACCCAAATTATCAGATACCTGCATTAAAAATAAAATATCAATTAAAATATATTTTACTATAAAATAAAATACTATAAGAATTAAATAAAAAATAAAAATTACCGTATAATTAAATTTACTAAATTAAAAATAAGTTTTTTTTTTTTTATGTGTGTGTGTGAATATAAATATATGGAAGTGTGTATGCGTGCAATTAATGAGAGTGAGGAAGGATTTGTGTGGTTGCGTGAGTGTATGTGCGTAGTGAGTGTGTGTGTGCGTGTGTGCGTGAGTCTCTGTGTGTGTGCATGAGTGTGTGTGTGTGTGTGTTCGCGCGAGAGGGAGCAGTCGTGGGCGGTGTGTGAGTCAGTGTGTGAAATGTGTGAGCGAGACAGAGGGAGGGGAGGGTAATATATAGGGGACTATGAGGCGAATTTCGCCTCATAAAAGAGGTGAATTTCGCCTCATCCTAGTCAGCATTTGAGGCGAAATTGGCCCTGACTAGCTAGTGAGCCGAATTTCACCTCATCATCCTAGTCAGCGGCCAATTTCGCCTCATATGCTGACTAGGATGAGGCGAATTTCGCCTCAGATACTTTAAGAGGCGAATTTCACCTCTTACTTTTCGCCTCCTTTACCAACTTTTCTACTAGAGAAATAAAAAGATATCAAAATAACAAAAGAAAGAAAAGATGAAACAAATAGAGCCCAATATAGATGGGTTAGTTATCATTTCACATGTATTAATAGTTATTGTTTTATTGTTTTCTCCTAAATTTTATGAATAAATATTTGTACTTTGTAGTGGCCAACTTCTTCTTCTTCTGTTTTTTTTTTACCCTAAAAAATAAAATCCCTTATTGTTGCCATTTCCAATTTTTTTTAAGAAAAAATTATATCTTTTACACCTCAAATTTTGATTATACTTTTATTTATACTTTATGACATGCGTAATTGGTGCACCATCTACTATTAATAAGAACTATAAAGTCAAATTATATAAAATCCTTAGAAATAATCTTCTTCCAACTGACATTATTTATCAGATTATCTTCATCACATGATCGACAACACAATGGGACAACTAGTTCAATTTACGACCACAAAAATTGTTTATCTATCTGCACTGGGGAAAACTGAAATGACATATCTGGTCGAGAGAGACATTTGAGAAAAGGACTGCGGGGAAAACATAATGTAAAATCTTCAGTTATATAACGGTACTCTCTTTCCAGTCTCTATTGTTGTCTACGAACCGTGTATTATGGTCCCAACATCATTAATACGAATTCGTTTTTTCCCTTTAATGTGGGGGACATAACTTTTTGACACCATTGGCTTTGTTTCCTCCATTCAATTAGATTATAAAAAAAAAAAAAAAGGAACCACTGTGTAAACCTCAGCTTACACAGCCAAACAAATATAGAAAATATTATTATAATATCAAGATGAATCAATCGTCTATTACCTTCAATGTGCATAGACGCGAACCAGAGTTAATCCGTGCGGCAAAACCTACGCCTCACGAATATAAACGACTTTCAGATGTCGATGACCAAGAAGGTCTTCGCTTTCAAATTCCTGTTATTTGTTTCTACAATTCTAAACCCTCCATGCAAGGAAAGGATCCAGTAGTTATCATAAGAAGTGCACTTGCTCACGCACTCATTTTTTACTATCCTTTTGCTGGCGTCTTAGGGAATGGGAAGGCAGGAAGCTTGTGGTGGACTGTAACAATGAGGGGGTGTTGTTTACAGAGGCTGATGCTGATGTCTGTTTAGAGCAACTACATGAAGCTGATGCTATTAGAGCCCTTATCCTCACCTAGATGAGCTCCTTTTCGATGTTCCTGGTTCATCAGGAATACTTAATTCTCCATTGCTACTTATTCAGGTTAATTAAATTTGATTGCAATGCATTGAATAGTTGGGATAACATATGATTTTGTATTAAATAAGATAATATATCATAAGCCTTTTTATATTTTGATTGAAGTTCCAATTTTTCTATATTTCGTGTGAGTTGTTTACTACAAGAAATTTTGGCTTTAGAGGAAAAAAATTATATATATGAAATTGAAAAATATGTCTCTAAAAACTTTCAGAGACAGATTTTCTATCGTAGATTTTTATTTAAAAAATTACCGTTGCTAATTCTTTAGAGATAGTTTTATTACCATCATAAATTTGCAACGGAATTTCTGTCGCAAATCTGTCTTTGTTTTAGAATTATTTATTATTAAATACCTAATCAGTAAATAATAAATATAATTATTCCATCTCAAATCTATCTCTGTTCTAAGATAAATTATTTTAAAAAAATTCTTACTACCCCCTATTTATCTTTCCTAAGAGGTCATTCATCATTGAATGCTAGCACACTTAACATTGAAGTTTTCACAAGCACTAAACGATGAATAAATTCTTATCTTCATGAATAAAGTTTTACTATATTTATTTAAAAGATAAGACAATTTACAATATTATAAATATAAAACATTTTACATATATTTTTAACTAATTTTTATTTTATAATTCCCTTTTACAATTTATTAAGGATTTTTCATTAAAATTTTATTAAAACAATTTATAATATATGTATATACTAAGTTTACATTTTGTAATAATTATTTTAAATTGTATATTTATTATAAATATATAATATTTTTTAGTAGTATATAGTTTTTTTTTTTTTTGCCAAATGATTTTAACATATAGTATGTATATATGAATACTATATGTATATAAATTTATATATATATATTAACGATATATATAATAATTATACTTTTTAAATTACTTATTTTATATTTTATATTAACTTAATAAATTTTATAATTTTAAGTATATTATTTTTTGGAATATAATTTATTATATTTTAAATAATATATTATGTAAATATTAACTATTTAAGATATATATAACAATTTTTTATATATTCAATAACATATGAAAACTTATAATAAATATATGTAATAAAAACATTAAAAGTAATATGCATATACATATTTTATAATATATTATTAAAAAAAATATTTATATATTTATATATGTTTTATATATACAATTTACATTTATAGCAGTTATTTTATTTTCATATTATATTGAAATATACATTATTTTTAGATAGTATTTTATGATATTGCTATATATAACATATTATACTATTGTTTATACTTAATTTTTTGGTTGTATATTTCTATTTTTTTATATAAGAAGTTATTACGTAAAAGAATATAAATAGATGTAAATAATAACTTTTGAAATGTATAAATGTTTGTAACAAACATATTTTGAGTACTTTTTATTGTTTACTTTTAAATATATAAAAATGTAATATATTATAAATAAAATATATAGTATTCGTTGTAAATGACATATTATAAATATATATTTATTATATAACAAAATTAAATTACAAATATAATATAAGTCCTTATTATACATTACACATATATACATTATATTATATATAATTAAAACTATATTCCAAACATAATAATATATACATATATATATACATAATAATTTAGTTTAGAGACAAATTTGTAATATAATTTGAAAAAATATAAATTGGCTCTAAAATAATTTATTTTCTGCTACAATCAGAGACAAATTTGCAACGGAAAATGTTTTGTCTCGAATCAATTAGTAATCTTCGTCAATTCCGTCGCAAAAGCATATAAAATTATCAGATTATTCATAATTTATCATATCACAAATCTGTTGCTAATTCATTTTTTTAAGAGAAATTTTCCGTGATAACTTTTATGCCTCTAAAAACTAGTTTTCTAGTGGTACCCAATATTTATGTTTTACAATACTATGATTGATTTTTGATACATTTATAAATGCCATCAATGCACTAATCTATATTTTATTATCAACAATGAAAACTAAGTATTATTGCTCTCATCAAATAGATTACACGGCTCAAATGCGGTGGATTCATCATGGCTCTTCGGCTAAACCACACCATGGCTGATGCATTTGGACTACTCCTAATAGCAGTAGCAGAGATGTCCAAATCAAGAGAAAACGATATGAATGCCCCTTCAATCATTCCTGTGTGGCAAAGGGAGGTGTTGGAAGCAAGAGATCCACCACGTATAACATGCGAACATCATGAGTATGATGAAGTGGACTCCAACAAGTTAACCTCACGATGAAACAGACAAAGTGCATCGCTCATTCTTCTTTGGCTCAACCGAGCTCAACTCAATCCGTGCCTTACTTCCTCCACATCTATCACATTGCTCCACATATGAGATATTAACCGCATGCTTATGGCGATGTCGTACCATTTCACTCCAGCCCCATCCAAAACAAGAAATGCGTATGATGGGCCTTGTGAATGCAAGAAGTAAGCATGTTTCTTTCGATCTTCCCCAGGTTACTATGGAATGCATTTGCATATCCGGCTGCATTGACAATTGCTAGCAAGCTAATTAATAATCCTCTAGAATATGCTGTGGAGTTGGTGAAGAATGCGAAGGCTATGGTTACTAAAGAGTAATGCATTCAGTGACAGATTTGATGGTGATAAGGGGAAGACCCCCTTTCGCAAGTGTAGGATCCTTCTTGGTGTCAGATCTGAGACATGCAGGATTTGAAGATATTGATTTTGGTGGGGAAAGCCGTTTATGCTGGGTGCCTAAAGCCATGAATGGGGTAATTAGTTTCTATATGCCATTTCAAAATCATCATGGAGATGGTATCAATGTGCCGATTTGCTTGCCTTACCAGGCCATGGAAACATTTACAGAGGTTAGGTGCCATGTTAAAAAGGGACAACAAGTGAAAATCAACAATAGAAAACCGGTTGGTGTTAGATCTGCCATATGATGTATTCAAAGTTGAGACTTTTTAATGACGAAGCCAATAAACTTTAAGGAAATTTAATTGAAAAGAGAAAAATCCTTGTATCAGCAAGATCTTTGTACGCCATAAGTGATAATACACATGTCCTCGTTGATAATTTGTGAGCAAATTTTTATAGACCCAATCTACATGTGGACTTTCCTTTGAGAGAGCCGATATGGAATCTTTAACATATGAAACTCCCCTAATTAGATACTCTGTTCATATGATAAAACGAGCAACCGGCTATTTGAGCTAGGACGGTAGTGCCTTAAGTTGCCGAGGTAAGCGTCGATAAGTTTTTTTCTTTTTTTTTTTTTAACCAAAAACCAAAGGAAAAGTCAATATTGTATGATTAATTCTTTATCTTGACAACTTTTAACAACTTTTTCTCTAAAATTAATTCACCAATATGGCCTAAGTGAATACCTTAGTGACTTTTGTAATTTAACTACCACTTGATATGAATAGCTATTCACTTTCTCTTTATTCTAAGAAAACTCTTATTATGATATTCACTTGATGGGAATAACAATTCATAATGACTTGCTATTACCTGAAATAATAAGGTATCAATTCATATTCTCACACTATGATTTGTCATTCAATGGCTTATTTTTCAATATTATCATAAATACCCTTATCTTCAAAATATTACACATACAATTATCATCTTTCTATAATAAAATAAAGGGTATTATTGATATTTTACTTTTTACTATAATAATTACTTCTTTTATTTTTTAGACAAAGTGAACATTGTAATTATCATTACAGGCTTATTACATTCCTATTAAATTGGACTTCGATTCCCCCCTATTCCATATAGCAAAATGAAAGAGCTAATGTGAATTTTACTATCCCATTTCATGTACGAAATTGAAAGAGTTTCTATAAAACAAACTAAAATTAAATCTTTTGCTAATTCAAATTAATGAAATTCAAAGAGTTTCTATAAAACAAACTAAAATTAAATCTTATTGCTAATTCAAATTAACTTGCAATTAACATCGCTTCGATAGATTTGATTTCCATCTATATTTTTTTTTCTACTCATCTTTGATTTCCCTCCTTGGTATTCTCAACAATTGTTGGAGTTTCATCTTCCCTTTCAACATCTTCATTTTCTCTCTCACTTCCTTTGTGTTATTATTGGCCTGACACCATTTGTTTGTCCTCGTTCTCTCTCTCTCTCTCTCTCTCTCTCTCTCTCTCTCTCTCTCTACACATATATACACATATGCATGTATGTATGTATGTAATTTGATACTACATATATAGTACGTATCACAAAAACATAAAAATGTAAATTTTTTACAAACCTATTATAGATAAAATGCATACCAAAAGTACCAACCCAATATAAATGATGGTAGACATGGGCACAGTTTAGTTTTGAATCAGGAATCGGACCAGTAGACCTATTCTAAAACTGCTAAGGAACTATCAGTTCTCCGATTCCTAAGTAGTTCTTTGGCCTATAATCTATGAAAGCAGTTCCATTGAAAAAAAAAAAAGGAAAATTAGAGAAGAATAAAAAAATTATTATATATGATTTGAATGTTACACTATTTCATATGAATAAAAAGTTATTACTAATTCATAATATTGAATGTGTTATTATCAACAATATAAATAAACATAACTTAAAATCATATAATTAGTCTATGTAAACTTCTCATAAAAGCAAAATTCATTTCTTTAATAATAAGACTATTTTTTAAATTGTAATTTTTTTTTACTATTTAGTGTATTTTGTAATATGATATTACTAACTATAATTGATATTTGATTTGTTTGTATATAAGTAAATGCACATTATAAACAATTTAAAAAAATTGATTAAATGATCAATCTTTTAGACCCAATAATTATTTTGAGTTAAAATTTATTTTATTAAAAACTAAAATTTATTTATTTATTTATTTATGTTTACTTGGAAAAAAGTTGGTATTGTGTTCCAAAACCAAAATCGCGAATCGCCAGTTCTATAGAACCGAATTGGAACATGGGAGACGGTTCTGGTTACTCAATTTCAAGAACCAAAACTAATGGTTTGGTTTAGGCTTGGTTAGTTTTGGAACCATGCTATGATAGATGATGGATAGCCTAGGCGTAAGGCTACAAACGAGTCAAGTCGAGCCGAGTTTTAATGCTAAAGCTCATCTAACTTAAATTTAGAGCTCGAGCTCGAGCCTAGTTTTTTAAAGAGTCAGAAATTGAGGCTCAAGCTTAGCTCGTTTAGTTAAATGAGCTCAACTTTGAACTCAAGCTGAGCTCAAGCCGATCCAACTATTTATAGAACCTAACGAGCTTTTTAGTAACATACCTAAATTTAAGTTCAAGCTCGACTCATTTAGCTAGCCTGTTTTTTCATTTTTAATCTAAAAATTAAATAAATATATATAAGAGTTGCTATAATAATGTATACATAATTATTAAATAGAAATTAGATTTATTGTTTTTATTATGTAGTTAATAATATATCATGCATAAAAAAATTTAACAAATTTGTTAATGAGCTTATTAACGAGTGTATATGGCCTAGTTGCAAGCTTTTTACGAGCCTAAATGAGCTTGCTCATACCAACTCTAGGACCTAAATCGAAGCTTGAGCTTGGGTTGTTTAGATAAACGAGATTTACTTTGTGATCGACTCAACTTGTTTAATAATCAAGCTCGAGCTGAGCTGAGCCGAGTATGAAGAAAGCCAAGCTTGAGAAGCGAGATAAACTTGAGTAGCTCGCAAATAGCTTAGCTCGTTTGCAGTCCTATATAGATGTTTTCCATATACTAACTACTTTGCTAAAATGAATTGATTCCCTTTGTTCTTATCAGTATTAAAGTAATATGAAAATATACCCCATACTCCATTAGCACATAAATCCCCCTATCTTTCAAATCATACATTTATACCTCTAATTCTTTGAAAAAAAAACAAAAAACAAAAAAAAAAAAAAACAAAAAACAAAAACAAAAACAAAAACAAAGACAAAGGCATTGTGACCACTTTGAGATCTAATTGTGCAACTTTTAAAATATTTAAGCAATAATTGAATGACCTTAGAAATAAGAGGGTAAATTGCACATAAAATAAAGATAAATAGTAATAGTGCAATTTATCCTACCATTAACGAGTAAAGTGGTAGACAATGGTTTGCCACTTCTCCAAATATTTTCATGATGGTTGTTGAAAAAGGCATTTACAAAACTATAAGCATTAATGGTAACATCTTGAAACTTCCATTACATTCTCAAAATATTTTTTTTTTTCAATCAATTTTCAAGTACATAGGAAGTTTAAATTGCTATGATCTAATGACATGAATACTAATCTCTTAATGAAATGAACTAAAATAATTGGAGAGCTTAAATAGTGACCATCTTTTCCCCTATGTAATATCCCTACCGTCCATAGATGCGAGCTCAAATAATTGGAGAGCTTAAATAGTGACCATCTTTTGAGTATTGGATTGCAAATTAAGGCCTAAATTAATGTTGTCCAAACTTGACTATACGCTATCAAGTGGTCACAGAAGTAAGTAGGAACGACCGTGTAAGATTGGTATTATAGAATTTGGAATATAAGTAATTTAATTTGATTGGAAGTGCAAATAAGCGACTTATTATCACATGTATTGAAATTACGATTTAAGGATTCAAAAGTTCAAGAGATCGTAGAGATGGATGAAATGACCAATAGAAATGACGTTTATATACAAAATTGTACTTTTGAAGTATGTTATATACACATATTTGTGTTTAACCATCGATCTTTCTCCATTGAATTCAACAAATTGTCTCACGTTACAACAAGCCAAAAGAGCTCCAAAACATCGTCAATTTCACGAAAAAAGGAAAAAAGAAAAGAAAAAAACCTAAAAAAAAGATCAAATAAAAACTGTCAAAAATTATCAAATCATAGGATACTTCTAAAATGCCTCAGCTTTTAGATATCAGGTAGACTTATCGCAACCTAAATCACAAGGCTACTTGCAAGTAGAAACATCATACCGTCCCTAATGACAATGCTATTTAATTTTTAACATCATTTACAATATCGAACTACACTTGTTTCAACTATTCCAACTGTAGGTCTATTGAACATGGTTAAGTCTTATCACCGACTTACTATCACAAAACAATCCTTATTTAATTCTCTCCGACCATCCATATACTCAGTGACACATATTTAACTTAACTTATCTAGAGGAAGATCAAAGGTGGGTGTAAACCCCTGAAGTTTTATAATCAAATTAAAGCTAAAACTCTAATTAGAAGTCAACCGGATTTCTAAAGTCAATAAAATCCTAGTTTACCGTAACCGCTTAAATCCGGCATTCCTGTTTAAGAAACCCTAAAAGAGTAAGAAAAAGTTTAGGCGATATACTATTTCGTAATTATCCAAGAAAGCTTAAAAAGATTAGTTTAGTAAAACCGCAACTCGTCCTGAATCCGATCGGACACAGTTCTTGCAAAACGTGTCTCGAAGCTTGGAATAGTAAAAATATTCTGAATATATCGTTAGACTCGTAAAAATATAAGATTTTCAAAAATATTAATTTCATAATTTTTCGGTATCTAAAAATATTAGATATCGCATTTATACGCGTATTTTCTTACTACCGATACTTAAATTGTCATGTCTACTTTACATTATACTATTTACTACTATTCTACACTATTTATCTATCTCTACTTTTTCTTACAACCTACTCTTACAACTTATACCTCTATTTCTTACACATTTTCATTTCTAATACAACTTCAAATATTTCATATCTTACTTTTAATTAACAAAAATACAAAAAAATAAATTTTCTCTCCCTCTCTTCACTAAAATAGCGTCGGCCCCTCTCTCTTTCTTCCCAATTTATTTTATTTTCAAATTATTTAATTAACACAAATTATCTCCCACATTTTTCTATAAATACCACCTCTTACTTCCACTTCTTTCACACCTCTCTTCTACTAAAGTTACTATCTCAAAAACTCTCCAAGAATTTCCTCCCAAGAAGTTCTCTCTAGTTTAGTTCTCTTAGGTAATTTTTCTTTAAGTCTTTTTTATGTTCATCTACTTAGTATAAGCTTAGTGTATGTTTTCCAAACCATAAAGGTTAAAGAAAGCAATAATAGGTTCATACTTTGTTTTTGTTCATGATCTAATTCCTTTATGTTGCTTTATATTTATAGCTATCTAATATATCTATGTAGCTATATATATCATTTAAAGCATATAAGCTCATTTGTTTTGCAATTTATTTACTTTCCATGCAATTTATTACTTTCTTGCAATTTATTACTTTTCTTGCAATTTATTTACTTTCATATTGTTTTTAAGACTAATCTTTCTAGTCTTAAACTTGACCTCATCAAGTCAAAACATTTTCTTTTTCTTTTTCGGACTAGTCTTTTCTTAGTCCCAGGATACCTTGATGAGGCTAAGGTTCCAATACTTGATTTATTTTCTTATTAACTTATTCTTTCAAGTTATTATGTTTCTTTATATTTACATAACTTTATAATTCATATTCATGCATGAACATAATGATTTTGTCTCAATAAAATAAATGAGGAAATGTTTTCTTAAAAACAAAGATTCTTTTCTAGAAATAAGAAGTAATTTTTCTTAAACAAACTTTTCTAAGAAATCTAGAGGAGCTCATAAACATACATAGAGAACTTTTTTGAAATAAACAAAAGTTTTACTAAAACTTCACTTTTTGTATTAGAAATTCTTTTCATCAAAATGAATTGATCTCAAGAAACAAAGAATTATTTTTCCAAACCTAGAATTGTTATTACTTTCAAAAGAAAAGTTAGAAGCTAAGTTTAGAAAATAAAATCATTCCTTAAGAATTTGAAGAGATTACAGAAATTAAACTTAGGGAAAAGAAAATACTCATTTGAAATAACTTAAGATATTTTCAAAGCAAAATAAAAAAAAAATATTTCAAAAGCTCTCACTTTCCAAAAATATTTAAAAGACTTTACTTTTATTGAGACAACTTCATTAAACTTCATACATTTGATATGAGTCAATAAATAAATATATATATATATATATACATTTCAAAGGTTTTACAAAATTTTTATAATATCTATCTCCTCAAAATGAGCTTTAAATAAAAGAAAGAAAATAAGTTTATGAAAAGTCATGGTGAATCTGTCCACCACTTTTTCGAGCCCAAACGACTTAGTTTGATGAAAATAAGTTTATAAATAGATAGATCTTTTCGAATAGGTAGAAAACGGTATATTATATGCAAAATTCCGAGTTAAAATGAGCAAGTTATGGCCATTTTAAGTTGGAATTTCCTTTTATACGATTTTACCGTGATTGGGAGAAAGATTTAGAATCTTCAAGAATAGAGATTTCATGAAAAACTCATTTTAGGTATTTCATCTTGTTTAGGTGGAGAAGGACCCAAGATCACTTTCTTGGAAGATTACTTCGATTAAGATCTACCAGCATGGAGTGAGTTAATTCTTTACTAAGTTACATTTCCTTGTTTGTGCTTGTAAGTAGTAGCACTAGCAATTAAGAAAAAGAAAAATAAATAATTGTTGTGTGACTTGGAATTATGATTGGTTGAAAACAAGTTAAGAATATCGAAAGAAGGTTTGATAAATAAATCGTGATTCTTGTATTTGTATGATGAAAATTGGGTTGATCACCTTCAACTTGAACTAAACATTATTTGGTTAATCATATATTGAAATTAATTCATGCATATCATAATTGTGAGTCACATTCATTTCACTACTACTCTTCGTATGGGGAAATGAGGAAATGGTAGTGGTGGCTAGTAGGAGCCGAAAAGTCTACATGGGCTAGTAGGAGCCAGGAAATCTACAGGGCGAGCAGGAGCCAATAAATCTGCAAATATTGATGGTCGTAAGGGCCTGTAACCTCCCAACCCTCGACATGAAGGGCGTAAAATCCATGCTACACTTAATTACCGGTTAATCATGTGTATTTTTTTTGTTCATATGTTTGGTGCATTCTCATATGATTGATTAAATACTTGTTTAAGTTATGGGAATGTCTTATAAATGAAATTATCTCACTAAGCTAGATTTGCTTATACCCTTATAGCTTTTTGTTACAGTATGATTACCTTTGGTTGGCCCCAAGGAGCCTTTTATGCCAGGTACGAGTTTAAGCTACTAGGAGTTTTTGGGAGAAGCTATATGTATTTAAGTTTTGAACATAGACTTCTAGGAAGATCTCTATAATAGGCTTGTGTTATAGTTGCTATTATTTTGTTGAAAGACTTCTAAAGCGGGGGAATTCCCCTAAGATGATGTAAGGATATTTTTATGAAGATCTTATGTTTATTTATGTAAGTTCTTGCTTGCTTTTATTATTTACTTAAATGTAATACCCCTGAGTTTCCTACTATCTTGGAAGCATGCCTTGCATGTGATATCAAAGCTCCTGCATGACTAAAGTTGCCATTCATCAGCTTTAATACTATATGCGGTGGACTGCCATGTTTAGGGTACCATCCGGGCCGTGACAGTGGGCAAGTGGGTCAAGGCTTGTGAGCCGACGTGTTTAAACCTATTTTGAAAATGGGTTATGGCCAACTTTTTTCTACCCATTTAAAGGTGGGTCAATTTTACCTAGCTCATTTAACTTGCAGACCAAAGTGAGCTAGCCCGAAGATTAAGTGGGTTGGCTCACTAAGCCACTTATATAAGAAAATAAAAAATAAAAAGTAAGAGAAATACCTATTAATCTAGTATTTTTGTTGGGCCTTTCATACTTGATTTTAAACTTATGTATTATTGTAATATATAATGACAAATTACCATATATGCACCATAATAATTTTTTAAGTATATCTTTATGGTTTCAAATGAAATATGATATCTAATAAAATTATTTTAGAATATTTATTTTAATATATAAGTAATTATAATAATAATGAAATTAATAATTTATATATTTAAAACTCTACAAAATTTAATTTTTTTACTATATACATTTTCTTTAATTAGTATAAATGAGTGGGTCAATTTGACCTATTTAATCTATAAAAATGTATAAATGGGTCAAACGGGTCAAGAAATAGGCTAACCCATTTAACCTATGGGCCAAAGTTGATTGGGTCAGGATCAAGAAATTTTGACTTGTTTTTAAAGTGGGCTACATTTTGTGGCTAGTTTAACCTATAGGCCGTAGTAGATAGGGTCGAGTTGGCCTGTTTAACCCACTTGCCCACCTTTGGAAAATAATGAAGGGCCTTAACTTTTGTTTAGTGTTTATAATACACACCTTGATATATTACATGTCACCATGGTATTTATAGATTTTTACATGGTCTATTAGCTTGTGTAACCAAAGATTAACTCTCTAAACATAACAAGCGCTCAATGCTCTCACAAAACCAACTCCCTTGGCAAACAACCTTAGTCTTTATTACTTGTACCTTGGGCTAGCAAAAGACACTAATTCCTTTGGTCATTATGGAGTAAAGTGAGTACACAGTAAATTAAAAAGGAAACAACACCTATTATTTAAAACATTAAAGATGAAGTATTACAATCAAGTATTAAATGATATAAATAACATAGGGATGGAAAATGGAAAAGTATGATATATTAAAATCATGATGCTTTTCACCAAGTTAGTCTAGTACTTTTTTTCTTTTTAGGGCCACTTATGGAAGGGAACAACAAAAAATTTATTCTAACTTTCAAAAAATGATAAAATGCTAGTATTTATTTGTTCCTTAACCTATCACTTTTCAGTAGCCTACTTATACAAACTCAAATCCATCTTTTGGCTACTGCATTGTTGATACTTTTAGCTAATATGTCATTCTACTACTATAAACAATTATAGGGCACCAATCTTAGTAAGTTGTTATAGCTAGGTCCATTCACTAATTGTACACCTCAACTATTTGGGTAACCTCAAGGGTTTATACACCTTAACTATTTGGTAACCTTAAGGGTTGCCACAAACTTATTGGATCAATTCAAATTAAGCTAAAAACTTACTAATAAGTGTAGAAGGTTTAGTTTACTTAAGTGTTTTAAGTTAATACTCTTCCCATTACTAAAATAGAATTTAAAGCACCAATCCATAAGGTAGTCATAGTCAAGTCAACTCACTAAATATACAGCTTAGCTATCTTAAAACCTCAAGAGTTACCATAAACTTACTAGGGTGATTTAACAATCATACCACAAATTTACTAAGCAATATTTACATTTAGTTCTTAAGGTGTTCTAAGATCAATACTCTTGCCTATAGAATAGCATTCTCACTTGTAAATTAGTACTCTCACTTGTAATCTGCCTCTCAAATATTGATAGAATGGTATAAGCTATGCTTGTGCCATGAGTTGTATAATATGACATGTCAAATAAGCATCTGAATCAACCATTACAAGTAACTAATTTTGATTCTTGTACCAAACTATACATACTATTGATACTAGTTTGCTTCAAACCACATACAACCAAGCAATCATAGTAAATTAAAACATCAAATAAGTAGTTAGCATCCCATTAGTTTGTTAACAATACACTTCTAAATCCTTCTATAGTAATCATGGTAAATAATTGCATAGGATATTCCTAACTTTCAAGTGCATTGTATACATTGCCAACCACAACACATCACAATGCTATAGAAATTGATAGGAAAAGAGTTATGTTATAAGTGAATTAAGATATTATTATCGTCATTGTTTCTTATGGTTAAAAGAAGAAATAGAGCCCATCTTCTATTTCCTTTTCAAAAGTTGCCATAGAATATGATTTCATGGTAATGTCATTTTTGTTTTATTCAATGAGATTTGTTAGAAATTCATGGTATATCTTTACCTATTTTTGAGTTATTTTTAATAAAAATAAGTTACTATACATGATTTTCTATATACTTACAATCATTTATCATACTTCAAAAGCATAATTTTAAATATAAATATAATTTTTATAGGTCTTTTAATCCATCTCTAAAGTCACATTATATCTTGAAACTTTTGTTTTGTTTTTTTTTTTTTTTTTTTTGATACTATTATGGAGGGAGGTATTTGAACTTGATACATCCCTCTTGGAAGACCTGTGAAGATGACACTAGGCTATAATGCTATTGGCATCTTTTGAAACTTGAAAATTGCAACTTCAGGAGAGAATGGGTTTTATTGCTTTTGTATGCTTATTAAACCTTTTACTCTTCTAATTTCTCAAAACTAACTTTACAAAGTCATTTCAACTAATTTTTGTGGTTTTTCTTTTTTTTTGGGTAAGGTTTAAAGCAACTTGAAAAATGTTGCCTTAAACTTTAACTAGTAGCTTGAAACTTGCTAAATCACATTTTCAATCCAATTATGATTTATAAAGTAAATTGTGGTTAGCTAGTGGACCAATCAAATGCTAAGCTTCAGGGATAAATAGGCAACCAATGATATAGACACCTGATTTAGTCTTTGAATCTCTCCCTCTTTTCCAATAAGGTTTTGGCATCGTAATGCATATAAAATAGGATATGTTGTTTCTCAACTTAAAGTTATGAGCTAGTGGGAAGGACCTACTAAAAACTCTTCTACCATTTAGTTTCATGTTGTGTTCATGCTAACAAGTACGAAGCTCACCTTTTTTTTTTTTTTTTGCCATATCTTGTAGAGAAATAGGAAATAGCCTAGCTTTTGCCTCTTCATCTACTGTCACACCATACAAGAAAGTATCTAGATGGAAACAAAATTTATTATATGGTCATAGAGGTCATCACTAGTAATTCTAGATAATAAGTTGACTTGAATCAAATGAATTAATGTAGATTTATTTTAAAAGTTTTTACCTGAATATGAATGGTTGATCTAGTGATTGCATACTTGACTCCACCAACTGGAAGCATCCCATACTCCCTTAATATACAATTGTTATTTACTAATTCATTATCCACATCTGCTTTAAATTCAATATGCATTATGTGTTACCAAGTTAATTGATGAAATGCATTGGTCAACTTGTGAATCCAAATGCATAAGTTTTGTACCCTAGGTTCTTCTCAAGAAACTACTTAAAAAAGAAAAATAAAAGAAAAGTAATAAGTTGGAATGTAATGAAAACTAATGAAGAAAATAGAAAACAGATGGTGGTTCTACTACTACTACTATTATTATTATTATTTGTAGGTCTCGAAATGGCTAACAAGAAGGGATTGTTTGGTCAAAACTTTTCTGAAATTATTCAAACAATATCATATTTGTGAAAATTGTTACTTAATATGTTTTAAAGTACGAATACACGATGTATGCTGAAAATAAAACGATTGAAAATTAAAGTGCAATAAATAAATAAATAAAGAAGACGACAATTAATAGAGATTCCTTCTTGTGAGCTAGTTCTCTCTTCCAGTTCCATTGTTGGAGATCCAATCTTCCACATCGGTCGTTCACTAAACCAATAGTAAAGAAGAATTACAAATACTAATAACTTTTGGTCCATCTTTATAGCCTACCACTTGGTTGTCCACAAACTACAAAACTTTTTTAATCTAACTTATAAGCTAATCCTCACTCAAAAAGAAAAGGGATAACGTCGTAGCAAGAGAAAATATGGGTTCTCCAAATTTAAGCTCAAATCTAGAGAGAATTGAAATGAAGAAATGAAGCTCACAATGTCTGTGAGATTGTTCAGAGGCTTTTTTAAATGTGAAAAGAAACTTCATATATACTCTTGTTGTTTTTCTCGCATCTACTTTGTGAATCTTGAAAACTGAAGTATTTATAATCTTTTTAAATGTTTCTTTTAAAAAAAGCTTCTAATGTTCATAAGATCTTCCAAAAGCTTGTTTTTCGCATGGATAAGATTGATATGTATCATGCCTTAAAGGGTACCTAAATGTGACAGTCCACCACACTCAATATTAAAGTTGAGTATGATAACTTATTATTCCCATAAACTCGATATTAGGTATGAGGCATGCTTTCACAATTTTAGAGCATCATACTTTGAAATATGAAACTCGAGAGATACAATAACAAATTAAGAAATAGAAATCATAATATTCATTCATTCATTAAATAATTCTTATAAGTCTTAAGGCCATTCCCTCATCAAAATATGCTAAAGTCTATTACAAAAAATTTTTCTGTGAAGTTTACATCTAAGCTAATGTTAAACTTCATCCAAAATTCCTTAACCAAAAGGAAAATGCCTGGATGCAAGCTCTCGTGGCTTCAACCACAAAAAGTTAAACTATAAGAGATATCTATAGGGGTATAAACTAATAGGCTTAGTGAGAATTATTTCCATAAGTAAATACTTTGAGTAGCAAAATTCAAACAAGTTATTTAAGCATTAAAGTGAAATGCAACATACACTAAGCAAATAAGACATATAGTTTTCCGAGAACATATATTGTGGATTTACGCCCTTCATTTGGGTTTGGTGATAATAATAATCTCAGACCGAATCATCTTAGTTAGTTTATGTTTTCAATCATTACCACCAAGCATATTAAGTCAACTCATGTCGAGTCATATTTTCGAATTACCGCCAAGCATGTTTAATTCTTAGTCGCCAAGCATTCGCTTTCAATCATTACCCAAGCATTGCTTTCGATCGTGTACTATTCCTTTCACCCAAGATGATAACCCCATGCAATGTGACTACTACGTATATCAATGAATCAATTTATTTAAGATATCATAGCATCATTATTGTCAATTTTAAAGTGATCATTGTAAACCCCGGAAATTTTCCACATTAGTACATACTTTACAATAATTGTATGAACTAGTTAAGAGACTTAGATCTTAATAAAAACCTAAGAATAATCAATGCATGGAATTTGGCTAGTTAAGGATTTAGAAATCGAATAAAGGACTTCTTTACCCTAATTGATACCAAAAACGAGATTTCGTATCTTGAATGAATAATTCAAATATGATTAAAAGAAAATCTAAATTTTAAAACCGAAACTTGTTATATAAATAGATTTAAATAGATATAAATATAGAGATTATAAATATAGAGATAATGAATTGCTTTTGAACTCAACAATTGAGACTAGAACAATGATCGTAATGAGTCTATGTATGGATTTAAACCTAAATTTAAGATTCTTGGATAGTATTAAAAGCTACTAATAAGATTTCATGATAGGTATTAAAAACTAAAAATATATAGATATCTAGCTTCTGTATCAAGTGCGATATTAAGAAGTTAATCAACTACGCTTATCGTTAAGAAACGATACCCTAAAGATAAACTGTTAGATTATAAATACACAACAAAACATAAACTGTCATAACTCAAGATCTGAACTTCAAATAAATAATCGAACACACTATTGTTCTAATTATGGATTTCTTAAACTATTGGAGCCTAAAACAAAAATTTGACCTAATGAGTTTAGGAAACCTTAATCGCGGGAGATAAAATTATACAAATAATTAATCACGTAAATATAAAACTTAAAATTGTATTGTTTGATAATCCAAGTATTTTGTATAACCCTAGATATATTTTTGTACAAAACTCTCGAATATTAGCTAAATTATACTCGTACTTTAAACTATCCTAAAACTAAATAAACAATTAACTAATATATATATTATATTATAATATAATATACACATTTGGTGAGTTTCGGCTGCAAGTTGGCTTGGAATGCAACAAGAGGAAGCCGAAATTTGAGCAATAATGCACCTAAGGGTCAACAAAAATCAACTCCATAACCAATCAATGATTGCCAAGTAACTCTCATTAATAACAATGAAATAACAGATCAAACACAGAAAATATAGAAAAATTCGAAAATTCGAGGAAAATGCAGCCGTAATCTCTTCTTCTTTTCTATAATATATATATATATATGCACATATTTAAAGCTCTTAATGAAGAAACCAACAAACATTAAAATACTCACGAAAGTTACAGAACCAAAATCACCTAATTAGCAGCCAATAACACTAAAAAACAGAAATCAAACCGTTTGAATCATCCAAGTTCGAATCAGAAGAAAAACAATACGAAAAATACAAGAAACGAGTTCAAAGGGAGTTGATGTAATTCAAATGGTTTTCTTTTAAGTTAAGGATTAGAACTGACTTCTGATAATCATAGGAACATAATCAACACAAACACAAGCTTCAAATTCCATCGGATCGGCTCAACTGAGGTAAAAATCTGAAACCCTAGTTGTATTCTATTAAGATCGAAATCTAAGAATATATGTTTGTAGAAGTGTTAAGAGTTGTTTAATGTCTATATATAAGATATAGAAACACTTAGGAATGGTTTAGGAATGTTTTTAACGTGGAAAATTTAAGAAATATGATTTGGATCATAGAAAAAGATGATGAATAGTGCTAACACTGTCTATAAGCCGGCAATATAGATGTACAATGCCGGCAGTTTACAAGGATAGGTCGGCGGTTGTAGAGACGGCTTACACTGAATAGAAGCCACGTAAAGTTATTTTCACGTAAAATGAACGAAGGCGGACCCTTGGGATTATAAGCCGGCGGCGTAAGGTCTGGCGTTGCTGAAAGCTGACTGCTTTCACAGCCGATGCAATCGATATGAATTATATGCAAAACAATAAACACGGCACCTGGGCTTCAAAGCGGCGGCGTTGGAGTCGGCGTACATCTATATTTCTTCTACGAAAGCCTGTTTTGATATGAGCAGAATATATATATATAAGACATAGAAACACTTAGGAATGGTTTAGGATGTTTTTAACGTGGAAAATTTAAGAAATATGATTTGGATCATCAAAAAGATGATGAACAATACTACACTATCTATAAGCGGCAATTAGACATATAATGCGGCAGTTTACAAGGATAGGACGGCGGGTGTGTAGAGACGGCTTACACTGAATAGAAGCCACGTAAAAGTTATTTTCGAGTAAAAAATAACGAAGGCGGACCCTGGGATTATAAGCCGGCAGCGTAAGGTCTGGCGTATGCTGAAAGCTGACGCTTTCACAGCGGTGCAATCAATATGAATATATATGCAAAACAAATAAACACCGGCACCTGGGCTTCAAAGCCGGCGGGTTGGAGCCGGCGTACATCCATATTTCTTTACGAAAGCCTGTTTTGATATGAGCGAATATATATATATATATATATATATATATATATAATAAACCTCACTATACATATATTATATATATGATAATATAGAATTATTAAGTAGACAACTAAGTACAAATATTTAGAATATTTTGATTAATATTTGATTAATTCTTTAAACCCTAGAATTAGAAAAAAATATTAAGTTTTAATAAAAGTCATAAATAATAAATATTTGTTTTAGATAGAAATAGATAAGATGGAAATTGAAATAAGTTAAATTCACAATAATGTGACTTCTAAAAATAACAAAATAATTGTATGACATAAATCAGGAGAAACACGACGACACTAAGTAATAATAGATTTACTTATTGAGTTCGGTATAGAATATCATAAAATTAGTATTAGTCACTACAAACTTGATATAAATATCAAGCTTAGGATACTAGCCACATTAGGAATTTAACTATATTAATCTATATTATATTGATGAATACTTTATTCATCTTAATAGGTGATTTGATACCTAGAAGATCTTCAGCTGATTATTACGACTAAGTCAGTATGAGCAGGTGAGTAATTCAGTCTATTGTACTGTTTGTGCTTGTAAATAGTTGAATATAATACAAAGACAATTAAATGAATGTTTTGTTGGAAGTATGTTGTGATCTGATTGTTTGTTTGTTAAAACTATCATTACAAAAAGTGATAACACAATGATTTGATGTTGTGAAGTATTATGATGATGTTTGTGTGTAATGTATGATCACCCTGAAATTGAATAAGAACTATTGACTTAATAAATAATCTAGTCCTGCGAAGGTGGGTCATGAAGTAATTTTTCTTCAACCCCGAAAAAGAGGGCGTAAATCTTTTTCCCTGTTTGGATTCTAGATCATCAAGCTTGTATTTGTGCATATGATTGAGTACTGTCATTACATATGATTTGCTAATGACTTGTGTGATGTATAATATGTTTGGTTATTCACTGAGCTATGGTTTTACTCATACTCCAACAGTCTTTTCAGGTTTACCCTACGACCCTGGTTAGTCACTTCTAGGAATTAGGCTTCGGTAAGGGCTTAGAGCTGGAAGTCTATGGTTATACTTAAGGACTAATGGTTATGTTTTTCTTAGAATAGATCAGTTAGTGCTACTGTATCAGTTGTGAACTACAAGAAGACTACTTGGTTTGTAATAGTTTGTAATGCTTATGATTAAGATAGTAGTTATTCACTAATTTATTTTTAATGTATTTATCATTTCTTATCAAGCAACTAAAGATCTTGTTGTTTTGAAAACCTTATTCTCTGAAGGTAATTGGTAATATTATTCAAGTGAACTTGTCTACTGTATAGGGTACCCTCGGGGCGTGACAATCATAGAATTTCAGACATATCAAGTTCTATACCAAGACAAGTAATCCTTTATAGTCGTTTCCGCTTCGATATTCTTAGTGTTCTTTCATACAGTTTTACATACATAACATTTTGTCTTTCCTTAATTCTAATACATCTATACTATAAGCACAATCAAGTATACAATTTAAGGAAATAAACTCACGTTGCCATGGCGATACTTCTTCTAAATGGAAGAGTAGATCAAACAATCCACTTAGTCAAAATAATCCTCAGGATATGTATATTCTTCCTTGAGATCACCTAGTCAAGAAAAATACCCGTAATGAGAATTTCTTGATAACACTCTTGAAATTTGACAAAACTATGTCACAAGAACATCAGAATTCATATGGAAGACAATTTCAACTTAAAATGGTCATAACTTGCTCATTTTAACTTAGAATTACGCATATAATATGTCGTTTTCTACCTACTTGAAAAGATTTATCCATTTATAAGGTTATTTCTATCAAATGAGGTCTTTTAGGTCGAAAAACATGGGCTACCAGATTCACCATGAAAATCCTATCCCAAAAACAATCATTTCAAACATTCAAAAATCCTTTGATAACTACTTAGTTATCAATATAGATTGAAAAATTCCTCTTTATAGATTTATAGCTCATATTTCATACATGTTTAAGTATTTGTTGTCCAATAAAAATTCTTTTAGTAAAAACAATGTTAGTTAGAAGTTTGGAAAAATCATAACTTATAAGGAATCCTTTTATAAATTCTTTAAAAATGAAACCTTTGATTCTTTTGTTTTCAAAGAATATTTTATGTTTATCTCACTATTTTCCTTTGTAACATTTCAATGAAAGTGAATTTCTCTATTTTTTCCTTTTTGAAACTTCTAACACTAGTGTCATTTTTTCTATTAGTTTCCTATGTATTGTCTTTTACTATTATTTTGATCTTTTTAATTCTTAGTTTGAAAACTTACATTTTCTTTTTATGGGATTTCCTTTATATTATGTTTTTAAGGAAAACATTTTCGTAACAAAGAATCATCTTCCTCAATTTTAGAAAACAACTCTACTACTACTATAGTTATGGTTTTAGAAAAAGCCTTTCAAAATAATGGTATTTCCAAAATTATAATGAGTTCTTTTTAAGGATTTGACAAAAATGGATTCCTTTATTAATTAAAAAAAAAACTCTAAATTTTTTTAGAACCCTCCTTTGGTGACAAATCTCTTTTGTAAAAAGTATAGTTTAAACTTTGCAGTTTAGACAATAACCTTTATTTTGCATGAATATGAGAATAATAACAAGAAAAATTATAGCAACAAAATAATAAGGAAAATAATATAAGTCAAGTATTGAGAGTCTTAGTTTTGAATCAAGATCTTAGACTAAGAAATGGACTAGTCCAAAAAGAAAAGAAAATTGTTTTGACTTGATGAGGACAAGTTTAAGACTAGAAAGACTAGTATTAAAATAACATGAAATAAATAAATTGCAAAGCATAAATATAAATAACAAGTAAGCCTATATACTCTAAGAATATATATAGATACAAAAATATATTAGTTATATAAATAAGAAGTTAACATGATAACAATAATAATATGAGCAAAGTATAATAGCAACATAAAAATATAGAAATGGATGTTTATAAACAAGAACAATACATGAACATAGTATAGCTTCTATAACAATAAGTTTAGAAAACCCACACCATGGTCATATAAAGTTACATAACATTATAGTAAAAATATGAAAAGAATTTTTACCTAAAGAGAATATGGGAGTAGTATGTGTAAATGGGTTTTGTGTATGGAAAAGAAGAAAGCTTGGGAGTATTTTTGGATAGTAATGGGGAGAGTATTTGAGAGGAGATTTTGAAAGAGTGTTTTGTAGTAAATTTGTAGGTAGTAAATATGTGAATGAAGTGAAAGATGATAGGGTATTTATAGGAAAATGAGGAGTGAAATTTGTGTGATTAAAATAAATAGAAAAAGAAAAATATATGAGTGAAGGAAGAGGGTGGGCCATCAGCCACATGGAGAAAGAGGGGGAGAGGTTGTATTTTTTTATATTTTTGTTAATTAAGTGTAATAATATGTAAGATAGATATGATATAAAGTGTATGTGAAAGGTAAAAAATAAGAAAAATAGGTAAGTAGAGTGTAAGAGTAGTGGTAGAAAAAATAGAGATAAATGAACAGTATAGAATAGTAATGAATAGTGTAATATAAAGTAGATATGACTAATAAAATACCAATAGTAAGAAAATACGCGTATAAATGGGACATATGATATTTTTAGTTACCAAAAAATTATAAAACTGATATTTTTAAAAACTTTATTTTTACGAGTCTAACGGTATATTCGAAATGTTTTTGCTATTTCGAGCCCCGGGATATATTTTTCGAAAACTATATCAGATCGGGTTCAAAACGAATTCGGTTTGACTAATCTGATATTTTTAAGCTCTCTTATGTTATTACGAGCTATTTTTTTTACTGATCTTATACTTACTCTCTTAGGGTTACGAACGCCGGATTGCCAAACTTAAATCGTTACGTCTAACTAGGGTTTTGTTGACTTTAAAGTTTCTTGTTGACCTTCCAAATAAGGTTTAAGTTTACTCGATCGTAAAACTTTAGGGGTTTACAATATCTCTATATTTGTGGGATTTGAATATCATTTTAATTATTCAAACTTCAAAATGACATGAACATATCTTATTCTCCCATTTTTCTTGAGATACTCCTGATATTTATCCTCATCCGATTATTCAATAACTTGTTTAGATGTTCTTTAATTTCAAAATTTGAAGATCCCTTAACTTTCGGATAAGCTTTAGCTAATAACAAACTAAAAAAATAACATTTTATCTTCATTTGTAGTTTTTATTACATCATCATAAAGCATATTTGAACTTGTTCCGATATCTTTGCTATTACTTGATAAAACATCTTCATTAAACTCTGAAAAAAAATCTTTTTATAATAACTTGTAGGAACTTCGTTGAAAAACTCGTGAAACGCTTCTAAAGAAAGTCCCATGGATTATTATGCTCCCTATGTGGAACGAATTAAGTGCTTTACCTAAATACACATAATTAGTGGAGGTAGGCTTCAAATAAATGGTGAATTATGCCAGAAGGTCCTAACATTTAGGGACAAGTTTCATTTAAGGTTCCAACATTTTGATGGTTAAAAAGAGATCCTATCGTTTGAGGGTAAGTTCATTTAAGGTCCCAATGTTTGAAAAAGTAAGTCAATTTGGGTCTTTAAGGACAATGTCAGCATGAGAGAATATTTAATTAAAACTCAGAAGACTCTTCTCTTATTGACACGTATCATTGGGGACTCAAATTAGCCACTTCTTTAAACATTGAGACCTTTCTTAACCACTCGAAATGGTGAGACTTTAAATGAACTTACCCCCAAATGTTTGAACTTTCTGGTATAATTCGCCCATCAAATAAATCCAACTTAAATTTAGATGTATAAAACATACTCACTAGTTATCTTTTAACCTTTTTGTTATCATCAAAACTCAATTAGGAGAACTCAACATTCTCCCCCTTTTTATGATAACAAAACCTTTTTCAAGTGATAAGCTTATATGACAGCCTATAAAAACATATTTTGAAAATAAATTTTGAGATTAAGTTTGTCACAAACATTTTTAAATTTGTAAAATAAGTTTATAACTGGACTTTCTTTCTCTCCTTTTTTGTTATCAAAAAACAAATTGATAATCACAAATTATCCCCCTCAATATATGATAGTCATAAATCCCAGTAATAACCATCATCATCAAAAGATAAGAATATTTCAGCAAGCAAACAAAAGTTAACTAAATGATATCTAAAGGCCATAGATTCTATAAAACTAAAAAAGACAACTAAAATAAGTTTTAAAACAGAAATATGATCAGAAAAACTAATTTTTCTTCTTCTTTAAAGGTTTGATAGCTTTTCTTGTAGTTCTCTTCACCCTTTCCATTCATTTTGGACCTTGTTTAGCCTCCGATAGGTTATCAAGAAGAGGTTCAAGGTTAACATCAGCAGGAGCAGGAGATAGTTATGGTTTAGCGGGTCCAATAGCAGGGACATGATGATCAACTTGCTTAATAGGGGTTTTAGATTGTATATTTTGAGCTAATTCAGGAACAGGTTTAGGAATAGATTCTTGAATTAGTTCTTGTGTTGGTTTTTGAGTTAATCGTGGTTCATTTTGTTCCAAAATTTCAGTTTCACCAATTTGAAAAACATCTTGCTATGCACTTGGAGTTTTTTCATGCACTGGAACTGTGTCTCCAAGCTCATCATTAAGAATATGTTGATCTTCTTGAATTGGAGTCTTTTGAGAACTCTGTCCAGACCTTGTGGGAGTAGGTGGAAGATGCTTATCCGATTTCTCTTCAGCATTGATAGACTTGAATATAGATTTTAACTCCATAAAGCTTTTGTTTGCAAAATCCTCTAACTCTGAAATCTTACTTTTCAAATTAACAACCTCATTACTCGTCCCAATCTCAAGTTCGTTCTTTTTAGGAGTAGGGGATCTTAAAATAGCTTCTTCTGAACTATCTATTGAACCTTCTAATCCAATGATAGGTTAATGCCTAATCTCAAAATTGCCCTTATCAAACTTCCTCTTAGTTCTTCTTTCTTTCTTAGTAATATTTTCTTTTCCTTTCCTCTTCTTATCAACTTTTTCATTCTTTTTCTTTTCCACTTTTTCACTTTTTTTCTTCTTCCCTTCAAATGCTACACTTCTTTGCATATTTTTCATCTATACAGGAATGTCCTTTCTTTTATGCCTGCCATCCATATATACAACACAATCTCTAGAAAACTAACTTTTTATCATACATGGATATTCATGTGATGAAAAATGCCATTAGAAATTTTCTTAATTCAAAATATACTATTAATCCTCCTTAGGAAACTTGATTCCCCTCTCTTTTAGCAAAAACATAATGATATTCCCATAAGGTTTCCTTGTCTTGTTTTCAAACAATTTTTTCAAAATTTTATTAGACACATCCACAAACTTTCCTTTTGCAATTTCGAAAATTATTTTTACCTCATCCATTGATACATATATTTTACTTCCGATTCTTAGCAGAACACACGGATTGACTACTTTGGGTAACATCCTAACCAATAAAGAGAATTGAATAACAAGCATGTTCTTTGTGATTCAACATCAAAACCATCATTTAGATATTGAAACAACTTTAATATATTCATGTTCAACACATCCTCATCATTGCTTTCATTCTTAGTTTTAAATTGTGAATGAGATCATTCTTACTAATCCTAACCTTTGGACCACACACATTTTACTTTAACCAATCTTTCCTTCTCGAATCTAGATTTTCATAATAAATAACTACCACGTCTCCTAGCACAGAACACTTCAAGGTGCATAACTTTCGAAAACCAATTCTATCCAACATTTCCTCAATATGAAAACCATTCTTAATAAAAAAAATTTGAATCCATGACTATACTCTCCATGATTTTTCTCTTTAATGGTACAACTTCCAAGAATAATGTGATCGAGGGTTTGCCTATTTCTTTTTTGTTAAAACCTATGTAGAAACTTCATTCTTACTTTCTATAGCAATCTCCTCCGAACTACTGTCTATAGATTTTTATGATTTTGTCTAGGGTTCCTGTTCCTTGTTATGTTCGTTTCCTTAGATTTTTCCTGACTAGGGTTTAAGGACATGGAAGATTCTTCATCTTGAATTTTTATGGTGCTTTTGATGTTTCTTTTGGCTCGAGAAAGCATAGTAGAGGTTCTAATGAATTTTCTTAATTCCATGGTTGGAACAGAAGTTAGGATTTAAGATAGACAGAGTTTTGAGTGATAAAAGAAGGAGGGAGTTTTGTGGCTTTGTTATTTAAAAAAGACTTTAAAGAGGTAGTAGTTGCATGTGTGGGTTGTGGGTGTCGAATCCAGCAAATATATAATCATACTCTTAAAATTTACATAACTTGTATACAATAGTGAGTAGGGTTGGTCCACATCCACAGAGATTGGTGAAATATATTTCTATTCAAAGATATAGATGAAGTAGAGGAGAAATGGTTTTGGCCGGGGGGGGGGGGGGGGGGGGGGGGGGGGGGGGGTGGGTGGTGGTGGTGGTTACTAAGGTATTTGTAATCTAAGAAAATTAATTATAACTAAAAAAACAAACAAATTATAAGGATTAATTCAAGGTCAAAGATTTCCTAACTAAAGTTATTATCACAACTTAGTTCAAGGATTGATCATTGATGCAAAAATTTCCGTTCTTTATCTTAAATAAACTGGTTGTGGCTATTAAAGTTCTAACAACTTATTTCTCTTTACTTTTTCAATAATCAAAACAAGCTCTTTGATCATTTCCCTTATTAATTAAACAACCCTAAACAAGCTCTCAAGGTTTAGTTTATCAACAGTAGCAGAAAAGAGAGATCACCAATTCAGGTTAACAGATCAATAGCATGATCTATTTAAACCAGATTATATATCTTCATAACACAATCAATTATCCATCTCATAATCAATAATGTTATTGTACCACAACCATTAAAATAATCAAACAATTATGGATTTGATGTTCTAATTAGCATAAATTACCTTGTTAATCAAATAAATAGGCCTTAGTTTGCATCAATCAAACAAGATAATAATAACAAGACAAATAGAAAATATATAAACATCTAAAACAAAGATCAGAACAAAACAACTCGTTTAGATCTCACAATCCATGAATAACCAAGTCTTGCAACAACCTTTGGCTAGAAAATAGTTTTAGCCATTCAAATCCATAAGAATCTCTCTAAGGTTTTTGGAAATCCTCTAATACAAGATGGATATAAGATCTGATCTAAAAAAACATGGAGAAGAATGATTTTTCCCAAAGTAACAACATTGGCATTTTGTAGAAGAAAAGTTATATTTGATCCGCCACAACGTACACCGGCAGTTTCAAAATGTAAGCTAGTAACGTACCCTACCAACGTTGAAATTCAAATTGCAGAACAATGGCATTGTTGAATTGATTTGAAGTGGTGTTAAAATTTTTGTTACCATGCATGGCCTATCGATCCAATGTCGGCGGCGTTGATTTCCTAGGAGCCAGTGTATGATTTAAAATTTGAGTGCTAGTGAAATTATATAACAAATGCTGGTGGTGTTCATTTAGGCGTTCATGTTTTCGCTTCTGTACATGGTCTATACTGCCTATATGCCGACGGCGTAGAATCCCCGTTTGCTGGTGTTCGTTGATTTCTCTTAAGGCTAATGAACTATGTTTTCTAGTCTGGCGGTGTTCTTTGATTGTTATGCTAGTGTTTATTTTTCCTTAATTCCAAAGTTGCACAGATCTTCTTGAAACTTGTTCCAATTGTAATATAATTCCTTCAAGACATGAAATATGACATTAAGCCTAATTAAGTACCAATTCCTATTGATTTCTATAAAATTGATAACAAATTAACGTGGTTTGTTCAATGAAAGGTTGAGTATAATTTGTCTTTATCAAAATCCCCCGCACTTGGACTTTTACTTTTCTTCAAGAAAAATAAAAACACAAATGAAATATGTCATAGAGAGTGCTAAGACTTTAACTTTTACAATTTTAAGCATCTTCCTTAGATTATGATGACTTGCTAGTGCATACCGCTCTAACCAAATTAGGAACTTGTAATTAGATTATCAAGATCAAAATTCAATAGCTAATCTAGACAAAACAAACTTTAATCCACATGTTCAGCTAAAGAATCTTCTATTCAAAAGTAAATACACAAAAATAAGGAAAAACACCCATTTAAACTTCATTGGAGATTTAATAGGTATATACTCCTAGCAACACAAAGTAAAAGCATGTGTTATCAACTATTTCTGTAGATTTTCTCCTTTTTATTATAAGTCTCATTTTACTAGGAGCTTTTGCATTCATTTTCTTTTGATTCCATACAAGTAGTTATTCTCTTTTTAGGAGGTTTTAGCCTCCATCTTTTTATATTTTGAAAGTTCAAAAAATGAACTTTTGACTCTCCTCCCTTCTCGTTATAGTAAGTTCATTGAGTTGGCACATCCCGGACTCATCACCCAAGTGATCAGGTTTTAAAGGAACCCTTAAGAACTCTTCCTTACTCTAAAATTCAAGTTTAGATACTCGTAACTCAATTATCTGAGTCAGTGGAGTAAAGACTATGCTTGTTTCTTTCTTTTCTTTTAAATGCTATATCAATATTAAGACATTTTTTTATAAAGGATCACTAAGTAAAAAGTGTCATACCTCTTTCACTAAGTGTTGAAGAGTTATTAAAATAATAAAGGAGTATATACATGCTAACTTTTTCCTAGAAGTAAACCTATCTATTTTTCACATAAGGACTCGACTTATTCTTAAACTTCCAATTCTAAAGATAAAAATAAGGTAAGTTTGTTCCTTAAAGATTTTACTACTCAATTTTAACCAAGTATTCTAATCACAACAGTAGGTGAGTAAAGCACTTAAGCAAGTCAATTTAATTTTTGCACAAATGCTATCAATGATATTTAGCACAATCTCTAAATTTCATAAAAATTTTGGAAAATTTGGCTTAAAATTTGCAAAATAATACTTAAGAACAAACAATTCAAAGTGTGGGTACAATAGTTTAACTCAGATGTCTCAAATATACAAATAATTTCAACAGTTCAGACATTAATAGACAACAATACTCAATTCTCCATTCTCCACATCATCTAAACCCTTCCCTCATACTTATTTTTTAACAGTGTCTTCACTGTTCCTAATTCAACATAATAAAAGAAAGGAATAAAAATAAAAAAGAAAGGAATATCGGTGCTTTCCTAGTTTAACATTTGAAGTGCTTGAATTCCATCTCTTTTCATCACAAGAGAGAGTCTTCTTATTCTCCACCTATTATATTCATTCTTCCTGTAAAACAAAAGGAAAAACAAAAAAAAAAAATTAAAACTTTTTTTTAATTAATCATGAGCTGCCTCCCATGGAGAATTTCTTTATAGTCCTTAGCTGGACTTTTCCATATCATTCTCATGGAGGCTCAAAAAGTCGGGATTTCCTATATCCAGCTCTAGGGTCTCTCTCAAATGTCAATTTTCTCTTGGTAAAATCTAGCTTTTTCACCATCAAGTGCTCTCAATAATTGGTCAATATATATATATATATATATCTAGAGAAACCAATCGTTTCATCTTCCTTGCACTTTCTAGCACATCGCATAACTTCTTCATCTCCTTTTCTTGGCACTATCTTCTATTCTTTTTCATCAATATGGGTTCCAACTGTGTCAAAATCTGGTTAGTCAAGGATAAAGGCAATTGTCCATGCTTTCAGTCCTTTATCTCAACAACATCTATAGCAAAAACATGAGAAACATTAGTAGGACATTTGATTGCATCATCAATATGAAATCTAGTTGTTTCACCATCAAATTCCATGGTAGGGATACCATCATGCACATCAATTTTTGTTCTAGATGTTTTAATAAATGGTTTTCCTAATAAAATCAATGACAAGTCAAGAGAATCATCATTATCCATATCAATGAGATAAAAATCAGTAGGGAAAACCAAACCATTCACTTGCACTAAAACATCTTCTAACACTCCCTCAAGGTGAATATTTGACCTATTAGTAAGTTGAAGAATTATACATGTTTCTTTCAATGGACCAATAGTCAGACATTGATACATTGATAGAGGCATGAAATTAATAGAAGCTCCTAAATCACACATCGCCTTTTCGATCCCAACATTTCCTATTCTACAAGGAATCATAAACATACATAGATCCTTGCATTTAGGAGGAAGCTTTCTTTGGAGAATAGTTGAAATATTCTCACCCATACATATCATCTCATTTCCATTCTGCTTTTTCTTATTAGTGCACAAATCCTTAAGAAACTTAGCATAGAGAGGAGTTTATTTAATTGTATTAAATAAAAGGATATTTACCTCAACCTTGCGAAAAGTCTCGAGGATCTCCTTTTCTTCCTCATCTTTCTTGGACTTGGCTGATCTAGAAGAAAAAGGTGGGTTTGACACAATTGTCTTAAGTGGTTCAGCTAAAGGTTCTTAAACTTGATTGCCTAGAATGTGTGGGGTCACTACCTCTTTTTCAATTTCTTGCTGCATGTTGGTCATGTTTGCCTTCTTGCTGGGTTCCTACAATTCCTTTCCAGATCTCAAAGTAAATGCGCTAACATTATGCTTTGGATTAATAATAGTTTGAGAAGGCAATCTACCTTGAGATTCTATCCTACTTATGGAAGATGAAAGATGGTTTACCTGATTCTCCAGGTTTTATATGCTCTACTATGTCTCATCCTGAAAATTGCTTTGTGTTAATGGCAAGTGATTTAACAATTTCTTCAAGAGCCATACCTGAATTTGAAGAAGCTTGTTGTGCAGGAGTTGGGGGCCTTAGTTGATACTGTTGGAAGTTCTAGGGTTTTGGTCCATAGTGAAGTTAGATTATCCTTCATCCAAGATTATAAGTATTTAAATAGGGATCATATGTCTGTGGTAGTCTTGGAAAACCTTCTATTGCATTGGCATGCTCAAGGGAGTCCTCTAATATATAGGGCACATACTGTAAGATGGTAATGGCAGCATAAATCCTACATGCTTTTATCTATTGTGGATTCCCTAAAACCATTTGCTAGATAAGAGAAGTTAGATTTGAAATTTGATTTTCAAGGTGAGAAACACTTACCTCATTTACTTTCTTTGAAGAGGAATCATGTCTAAATCCAACTATTGTGAATTAGCAGCCATGATGGAGATCAATTCCCCAACCTGACCAGGGGTTTTGTTCACTATAGATCCTCCATTAGCTGCATCCATCATTTTCTATCCAAAGGAAGCAATCCTTCATGAAAAATTGTACAAGAAATTGTTTAGATATTCCATGCTTCTAGACAACTCACGACAGTTGCTTGAACCTTTCTAATACTAATGAAGGTTTCCGTGTCTCTCTATTTAATTTGTAAATTTTCCTTCTAATACCAGTAACTCTTGTAGCAGGGAAAAATTTATCTAAAAACAACTTGACCAAATTTGCCTAGATGGTGATAGAACTTGGAGGTAGATAAAACAACTAATTTTTTTATTTATCTTTTAAGGAGAATGAGAAGGCATGCAACTTGATTTGCTCCTCAGATGTCTTACGACCTATGTTAGAGCACACCACATGAAATTCTTTCAGTAGTTTATGAGGATCTTCATTTTCTAGACCATGAAAAGTGGGCAGAATGTATTAGGCAGATTTCAACTCAAAGGCAACATTCAATTTTGGATATGAATGCGGCGGTCGCGTGAGTCAAGTCTGGTGCAACCAATTCCTTAATGTTTCTCCTGATTTGCCATTCTTATTCTTCTTCTGTGATTCTTCTTTTTCAAACTACTAGAAGGATAATAATTCTATTCTAGGTTCAATCTAGGAGATGATGATGACCAGGAGATGATGATGAAAGTAACGTCTTTTACACGCAAATGGTTTCCTTTTGTAAGTCTTGATGTTTCTCAATTTTTGTGGATCGAATTGAAGTTCATAGTATAGAAGAATGAGTCATAAAAAAATTAGAAATAAATTTTTGACACCAATCTCGGCAATGGCACCAAAAATTTGGTAGGTATCGAATCCAACAAATATATAATCCTACTCTTAAAATTTATATAACTTGTATATAGCATGAACAGGGTCAATCCATGGAGATTGGTGAAATCTATTTCTATTTAAAGATTTAAATAAAGAATAGCAGAAGGTAAGGGGGAAGGGTTTCGTAATCTAAGAAAACTAATTATAACTAAAACAAACAAACAAATTATAAGGATTAATTCAAGGTCAAAGATTTCCTAACCAAAGGTATTATCACAACTCAGTTCACAAGATTGATCATTGATGCAAAAATTTCCGTTCTTTGCCTTGAATAAACTGGTTATGGCTATTAACAAGCTCTAACAACCTATGTCTTCTTACTTTTTCGATAATAAAAAAAAAGCTCTTTGATTATTTCCCTTATCAATTAAACAACCCTAAACAAGCTCTCAAGTTTAGTCTATCAACAACAGTAAGAACAAGAGAGATCACCAATTCAGGTTAACAAATCAATAACATGATCTATTTAAACCAGATTATATCTTTCTAACACAATCAATTATCTATCTCATAATCAATCATGTTATTGTACCATAAACATTAGAATAATAAAACAATTATGGATTTGGTGTTCTAATTGGCAAAAATTACCTGCTAATCAAACAAACGAGCCCTAGTTTGCATCAATTAAAAAAGACAATAATAACAAGACAAAAAGAAAATATATAAATATAAAAAATAAAGATCAGAACAAAACAACTCATTTAGATCTCATAATCCTTGAAGAACCAAGCCTTGTAACAATCCATTGGCTAGAAAATAGTTTTAGCCACTCAAATCCATCAGAATTTCTCTAGGATTTTTGGAAATCATCTTACACAAGATGGATACCAGATCTGATCTAAACAAATATGGAGAAGAATGATTTTTGCCAAAGTAACAACATCGGCATTTTGTAGAAGAGAAATAGGAATTTGATCTGCCACAACATACACCAACGGTTTCAAAATGTACGCCAATGGCGTATCCTACGGCATTAAAATTTAAATTACAAAACACTAGCAATGTTGAATTGATTTGGAGTGACGTTAAAAATTTTGTTACTGTGCATAGCCTATACCGATCCATTGCTGGTGGTGTTGATTTCCCAGGAGCCAGCGTATGTGTAAATATTCGAACACTGGTGAAATTATATAACGAACACTGGTAGTATTCATTTTGGCGTTAATGTTTTCGCCTCTGTACATGGTTTGCACTGCCTAGACACCAGTGGCATAGAATCCTTGTTTACTAGTGTTTGTTGATCTCTCTAAAGGCTGATGAACTATGTTTTCTAGGCTAGCAATGTTCTTTGTGTGTTATGCCAGTGTTGATTTTTCCTTAATTCCAAAGTTTCACAAATCTTCTCGAAACTTGTTCCAATTACAATATAATTCATTCAAGACCTGAAATATGACATTAATCCTAATTAAGTACTAATTCCTATTGATTTCTATAAAATCCATAACAAATTAAGACGGTTTGTTCAATGAAAGATTGAGTATAGTTTGTATTTATCAATAGGCTAAGATAACAGATAGAAAGATATGATGCCTCTTTCTTTTATTTAAGTTGATACAAAACAACAGGAATTCTATTCATATTTTTATTATAGTTTTTACAAAAGGGAAACACACACCTATTTCATTTTAAAAAAATTCAAATCTATTTTTATCTTACAGCTTTGTAAAAACATCAGCTAATTGAAATTCAATACTAACAAAATCAAGATTTATATCCCCATTGTTTATATGGTCTCTTATAAAGTGATGCCTTACTTCAATATGTTTAGATGTAAAATGATGAACTAGCTTTTTAGTAAGATTAATAGCACTTGTATTATCACATTTTATTGGAATATTTTTGCTAGTAAAACCATAATCACATAATTGTTGTTTAATTCATAGAACTTGAGCACAACAATTTCCTTTTGAAACATATTATGCTTCAGTTGTTGATAGGGCAATAGAATTTTAACGTTGTTGAAGTTGAAATAGAAGTAACAGCTTCTTTAACACTTTCAAATCCAAATTTTTTGAGTATTTACTTAGCATACTTCTCTTGGAGGATAAATATTCCCTATGGAGCTTGTTTGATTTGTAGTCTCAGAAAGAAATTCAGCTCTTCCATTAAGGACATCTCAAATTTATCCTGCGTTAACTTTGAAAATTCCTTACAATATATTTCATTAGTGGAGCCAAAGATTATATGATCTACATAAATCTGTACTATTAAGATATCATCATTAAAATTTTTTATAAAAAGAGTTGTGTCAACTTTTTCAATTAAAAATTGTTTTGCTAAGAAATTCACTTTTACCATTCCATAGTCCAGGTGCTTGTTTTAAACCATAAAGAACCTTTTGTAATTTAAAGATATACTTTTCTTTGTTAAATCTTCAAATCTTGAGGGTTGTTTAACAAATACTTCTTCTTTTATATATCCTTTTAATAATGTGTTTTTTTTTAATATCCATTTAACATAGTTTAAAATCTTTCTAACAAGCATACACTAACAATAATCTAATAGCTTCTAACCTAGCAATAGGAGCATAGGTTTCGTTGAAATCAATGCCTTCTTCTTGTGAATACCTTTTGGCTACAAGCCTAGCCTTATTACTAACTCTCTTACCTTGTTCATCAAGTTTATTTTTGAATACCTATTTTGTTCCAATAATGGATTTGTCCTTTGGTCTTGAATTAGTGTCCACACCTGATTTCTTAGGAATAATGCTAATTCTTCTACATAGCATTAATCCAGTTACTTTGTCAAAGCCTCATTCACACTATTAGGTTCAAATTAAGATGATAATGCAAACTGATTTTCAAAATCTTGTAACATTGATATAATTTTAATTCCTGAATCTATTTTACTAAGATTTTGATCTAGTAGATGACATGATTTAAATCTCTAAGGTCTAAAAGATTCAATTACAACCTGTTTAGGTTCAATAGTAGCTTCTACAAACTATCTAAGTGATTGTCTAACAAACCTTCTATTGAATTATCTGTTTGACGGTCTACTTTACTATCTAAGAATCCTTCCTTTTTAGGTTCCATAGATGCTCCAACGATATCTTGTATACCTCATTGATGATTTGAACATTCATCCTTATCCTTTTTATTTACAATATCATCATCATTATCATTTGAGATTGGATTATTAACAATCTTGACCTTTATCGATTCTTATATTATTCCAGTTACTTAATTAAAAATACAAAAGGCCTTACTAGATGTTGAGCAACCAAGAAAGATTACCTCATTGTCTCTTTCATCAAATTTACCAAGATTTATCTACATTTCTTGATGAAACATTTCGTTCCAAATATGTGGAAATATGACACATTTGGCTTTCTACCTTTGTACATTTCATAAGCTATTATTTGCAGTAGGGATCTCGCATAAACATGATCAGTAATATAACAAGAAGTAGATACTGCTTTGGCCCATAAATATTTAGCTACATTACTTTGATTCAACATGTTTCAAGCCATTTCTTGCAAAACTTTGTTTTTTCTTTTTATAAATCCATTGTTGTGGATTATATGGAGTAGAGAACTTGTGTTTTATACTATTTTTCACAAAGGTGATAATACTTTTATTTTCAAATTCTTTACCATGATCAATCCTTAAACTTATAATTGAAAACCCATTTTCATTTTAGACTTGTTCTGAAAATTTTCAAAAGAATCAAACGTATCACTTTTATTTTTAAGAAACAATACCCATGTAAAATGTGAAAAGTCATCAACTATAACTAAACCATATATATTTCCTCACAAACTCAAAGTTCTTGTGGGACCAAAAATGTCAATATGAAAAAGTTTTAAAGGTCTTTTTGTAGAAATAACATTTTTAGATTTATGAGAGTTGAAATCATTTTATTTTCAAACAGGTGTCACATTTAATATCTTTAAAGATGAAATTTTGATAAACCAATAACAAGTTTGTTTTTTAAAGTTTTCTAGCTATGAAAAATTAACATGTCCAAGTTTTTGTGCACAAACAAAACAGTTATCTTTCATTGTTAAAACATCTATCAGCATCTACTCTTATGGGTTTAATGGTATGCATATTTCTTTTTTGAAAACCTTCAAAAAGTTTTCCTATTGTGATTGAAGCTTCTAATTTTTCTTTTCTAAAAATCATTTTATACTCTTTGTCAAAAGTTGACAAATACTTAAGAGATTGTGTTTTAGACCTTTTAGTAGATAGACATTTTCAATTGTTCTAAAGGGAAAGCTTACAATATCGGTTGCTATTATCTTTCCTTCATTATCATCATCGAACTTGATAGAACCTCTATTTTTCCATTCTAGGTTTATAAACAGTGAAACATTTTCTAACATATGTTGTAAGCACCCACTATCTAGATATCATAATCATTTAGCTTTGTTTCATGTTCCTGTATTCAAAAATACATGATCAAACTTTTTTGGGAACCCAGACTAACTTGGTCCACTATAATTCATGCTCGTGTTGTTTTGATTTCTTATATGTTGTTGGTGAACTCGTATTTTTGTAATAGCAGTATTTTTCTATATGTCCATACTTATTACAAAAGTAAGATGCATAAGTGTTAGGTCTTATTGGCCTTCTTCGATTTTGATATGGTCTTGATTGATATTGATATAAGTTTACCATTCTTGGTTGATAACCATATGATCTGGTATAGCCTCCATAATATCTTCTATAATTTCTTCCATAGTTGTATTTATAGTTCTATCTAGAATACTTTTAACATTCATTTCATTTGAACAACATATTATTTGTTTTCACATTATTACTTTTATTTTCTTTCTTACTTTTATCAACATTATCTTTGGTGATTGGTTTTTTACGTTTAACAAAGACCATTTTCTTAGCTTGTTTTGAAGACTCAACCTTATTATACCCTAAATTTTATTTTGAATTACTCAATATTTGAGATGATATTAACTTTTGTAGTTTTTCATCACTTCCAGAAAACATAGTAAACATAGAACTTAAAATTTTGAAACTCATGAATCTTTACTTTAAGGTCTTTAATTTCTTTCTTAAATTATTATTCTCAATTGTTAACATATCTTCAACTTCTCTTAACTTTTGTCATCCATATGTAAAACTTCTATATCATTCTTGAGAATATCATTTTCACTAAGCAACAACTGAGAAGTATGACATACTGCTTCTTTTTCATTTTTCAAAGATTCAAATTTTCATTTGCTTTAGTTAAAGCCTTAAAAGTTGTTTAACTTGTTTTTTTAAAGGTACAGACATATCACTCTCAATTTTGAAGATACATTGGATAAAGCCATGAAGTAGAAATTTTCCTCTTTTTAATTATCTGATCCAACTTCTGACTCAACGTCTAATTCATCAAATTCATTTCAGGTTACCATTAATTCTTTTGTTTCTTCTTGTATTTCTTCATCTTTTTTATCAACATAGGACATTCATACTTGATATGTCTAGGCTTCTTGCATTCCAAGCAACTATTTCATTCTTTTTCTCTTTCTTTTCTTCCATTTTCTTTGAATACTTTTTCCAAGCCTTACTTAGATTGATTAGTAGAAAAATGCTTAGATCGACCAGATCGCTTACCATTTTCTGAATAATTTTGAGAATCTTTGGACCAATAGAGTTAGATCATCATTGTCTTCTTCACTTTCTAACTCGTATCTATCCCAACTCTTGCTCAACAACCTTGAATGCAATAGATGTTTTTACTTTCTTTTGATTATTCATGTGCTTTATTTTTATTCATATGCTTAAACCTTTTCAAGAAGTTAACTCAAGGTTAGTTTGTCTAAGTCATGAGCTTCTTCAATTGCTTTCGTCTTTAAATCTCATGAACTTGGTAGAATTTGCAAGATTTTCTTTACAAGCTTATTGTCATCAAAGTTTTTACCTAGTAAAGCAATTTTTAGTAATCAAAGTAAATGTGTTAAAACCATCAGATAGTTTCACTAGGTTGGAATCTAAAGCAATATAGTCCTACATAAGTGCTCCTGTTCTGGTGTCCTTGATCATCGTAGCACCTTTGTAGGTTTAGCACAACTTGTCTCAAATTTCCTTGGTAGATTCACATGATGATATTATAGCACAGTTTGAGAAATGTTCATTAGGAGTAGGTTCATTGCTATGCTATTCACTTCAACCTTCTTCTTTGTTCATCAGCTAGTAATGAACTATCAATGAGAATAACTGGTCGATCTCCATAGCATATGATTTTCCATGAAGCAAAATCAATTGCTTTGATATAGTTTCCATCCTACATTTCCAGTAAGGAAAATTAGTTCCATCAAAGAATAGCATGTGATTGGATGCTATTGTGATTGTGTTGTCAGCCACTGATCAACACTAAAAAGCAAAAGAGTCACTACACTAAAACCAAATGTAGGTATCGAAATGGCTAACAAGAGCAATATTAAACTTGTTACTTAATGTGTTTTAAAGTATGAATGTAAGATGTATGCTAGAGATAAAATGACTAAAAGTTAAAGTGCAAAAAAAAAAAAAAGAAAAAAAAAAGAAGATATTGATTTATAAAGGTTCTCCTTATGAGTTAGTCTTCTTTTCCAACTCCACTATGGGGATCCGATCTTCTATATTAGTCGTTCCACTAATCCAATAACAAAGAAGAATTACAAATACCAATGGCTCTTGCTCTATCTTTCTGGTGTACCACTTGGCAATGTACACATCACAAGACTTTTGTAATCTAACTTCTAAGCTAATCCTCACAAAAAAAGAAAAGAGATAAATTCGTGGCAAGAGAAAAGTGTTCTCTAAATTTAAGCTCAAAATCTAGAAAGAATTAATAAGAAATGAAGCTTGTAGTATCTATCAAAGTGCCTACAAGATCGCTTAGAAAGCTTTTTCAAATGCGAAAGCAAACTTTGTATGTGCCCTTGTTGCTTTTCTCGTATCTACTTCTTGAATGTTGAAAAATGAAGTATTTATAAGCTTCTTAAACATTTCTTTTTAAAATAAAGCTTCCAACGTTCATAAGATCTTCTAAAAGTTTGTTTGTTGCATGAATAAGATTATCCTTATATTTATGGATTTGAATCTCTTGTTTAATTATCTAACTCCAAACTGCCTTGAACATATCTTATTCTCCCCTTTTTTCAAATGCTCTTGATATTTATCCTCATCCAGTTCTACAACAACTTGTTTGGACATTCTTTAACTTCAAATGTGAAGATCCTAAACTTTTGGATCAGCTTTGACTGATAACAAACTAAAAAGATAACATCTTATCTTCCTTTGTACATCGTCATAAAGCATATTTGAACTTGTTCGGATATAATTGCTGCTACTTGATAAAACATCTTCATTAAACTCTAAAAAAAAAATATTTATGTAATTGCTTGTAAAATTTTTGAAAAACTCATGAAATACTTCTAACGAAATTCTCCATGGATTATTATCCTCCTTATATAGAATAAATTTAGTGCATTACACAAAATTTAATTAGTGGAACAAGGGCTTCAAATAAATCCAACTTGAATTTAGATGTTTGATAAAGAACTTATGATCGTTTATTCTTTGAACTGAGATAGCATTCGTCCAAGTATTTGTTTAAATGTTTCGAAACGTCTATTGGATTGTTAATTAGGTGTCTGTAAAAATGAATAATTTTGATCAATGCACTTCAAACAGATTTATTTATCTTTTAGCCTTTTTGTTATCATCAAAACTCATTTAGGAGAATGCAACAACAACAACAACAACAACAACAACAATAGATACAGTTAAAAAATAGATCATCTATATAATTATGAAATGCTTCTTGAGTTCAATTATGATGACGAATGATAGAACCTAAAAATCAAATGTATGCATCACATCACTATAAGGAAGGAAGAACTACAATGATGCAATAACAATAAATCAATAATCTGACCTAATGCCTAGAAAGTTAATGGGTAAAATAAATATATCATGATTAAATAAGACTATAGTAATCCATATATAAGTGAATAAACAATTACAATGATTAGAGACTACTAGTAGTAGTATATCAACTAGTTCTCATGAAGAATTCTATACATGGATAAAATTAAATTGTAAGCACATTCTCTCTCTCTTTGAAATCTTCTTAATGTTGTTTCATGTGGTTTCCTTACTATAGAGCTATCATTTATAACCTCATTATGTGTTTGTTTCGTTACTTATTGTCCTTCACTTTGGTGAAGATCTACAACATTAAGATCAATTAGCCTAGAAGGTAATAGCATAGGAACTTCTACCCTAACTTCTCTAATATACACATCACATTGTTTTTTACTTCCACTAATTTTTCCATTTTTCAATGGACTTGATAGTTCCTGTTTCAACAATTCTTGTACTATGATTAAGACTTTAAAACCTACGTCCTTTAGCACTTTTCAAGATATCATATAGAGAATCCACCAATCATTCGAAAGTCCAATTTCTTTTCTTATGGATTATAAATCCTTACTTTCACAGGATGACCCTACACACATAAGTGTCTCAAACTAGGTTTTCTTCTAGTCCATAGTTCAAAAGGAGTCTTTGGAATTCCCTTAGTAGGAATCCTGTTTAACAAATATATTGTAATTTTAAATGCATAAACTCACATGGATATAGGTAAAGATGAATGACTTAACATACTTTTAACCATGTCTAATGATGTACGATTGTGCCTCTCTATAATACTGTTCTGTTCTAATGTGTTTGGAATAGTATATTGATCACATATGCCATGCCTTTCAAGAAATTTAGTAGAAAGGACTGGGACATTCTCTCGATTCATCATACTTCTCATAGTATTTGCCAACCCTATCAAATCTAACAAATTCCACTTTTTTATCTAATTGTTTTTAATCTCATTAATGTACACCTTAAGGAATTCACATATTAAGATTTTTTTTATGAAAATATAGACATAAGTATAACATGAAAAATCATCAATAAGTGATGAAACACTTTTTCTATCAAAGGATGAAACATCAAAAGATCCACATATATCTATATGTATGATTTCATGAAGTTGTGTTCTTCATGTGGCTCCTTTTTTAGTGTCTTTGGTTTGTTTTCCTTTAATACAATCAACGCACATTCCAAGGTTATTAAATCTAAGGTAGGAAGAATTTTCATTGTTTACTAATTTGTACAATCTTTCTTTGGACATATGACCTAAATGTTTATGCCACTAGTAAGCAGAGTTATCATTAACCAAACTATACTTAGTTCCAATATTATGATGTGAGTCATTAAGGTTTCAACAAAATTGCAATCTAGTTTAAACTTGTAAAGACCATCACATAAAATTATTGAACCATATAGTTTATTATCCTTATACAACCAAAAAATTCAAATCCAAACTTTAAAGAAAAACCTAATACATCAAGTTTTGATAAAGACACTAAATTACAAGAACATGTGGGAACATAAAGGGTTTGGAACAAATCTAAGCAATGCATAGTCTCTAAAATCAAGTGGTAGGTCCTGATTCCTTCAACTAAGCTTTATTTCCACTCCCATAAACACAAAATTCTCATTTCACTTTAGATTTTAGATGTAAAGAATCCTTGTATCATACTAGAAACATGAGATGTTGAGCCATAATCAATCCACTCGATGTTATAAGAACTTGTGTAAGGTTTGATTCAAAACAAACAAAAGCACAAGGCTTACGTGTTTTTGTGAACCAAGCCTTACATTTCAAAGTCCTTCTTCAAGTGTCTAACCTTTTTATAGAAATGATACTTGATTTCCCTTTTGTGAATTTGTGCATCTTTCTAAGATTCATTCAGGTTGTGTGAATTTTTCTTCTTGCCTTTTTTAGCTCTTTTCTTTGAGCCAATACAACTTTTTCATGACTTGTAAAATGAACTTAATGAGTCTTTTGGTTCTTTAATGTTGTTTCCTCCTAAATTAGCGTACTGGTCGATTAATTGATATTTCACTTATCCTTATAGTGTTATAATTCATTTGAAAAAGCTCATATCGTTCAAGAGGCAAGGAGTTTAGTATGACCTGTAAAAAAAAAAAAAAAGAACTCATTCATAATCATTCCCAAAGTCTTTAATCTTATCGCTATGTTTATCATTTCAAGGACATGCTCATTCATAGTATAGACTCATCAAATTTCATATTGGTTAAAGTACTCATTAATATACCAACTAAGAGACTTATCATCCGTATGAGAATGATCATCCACAAATTTAATGAATTCCTTAACATTATTATTTTGGGGAAGAAAATTTTTAATATTGTTTACTATATATCATTCTCATTAGCATCAAGCTTAATCAGTTTGATTTCTCTCAAAGTTTATGGAGATGCTTTTCCTCATCACGGGTTTTATTAATAATATTAGTGTGAAGGGATAAATCAAGATCCAAAGCAACTAAGTGAAATTGGACTTGCTTATACCAATCTAAGAAATTCAATCCATTGAATATTAGAACAATTAAAGCATGAGAATGCAAAGCAACAAGAATTGATACTGCAATAATTAAAGATACAATATGCATTAATGCTTTGGGTAATCATACAAATTATATTCAATCAACTCATGGAATAACATAATTATATATATCAAAGTCCACCTTTGTGTGATGCTAAAATAATAAAATTAATCACAACAAACAAGTATATATAATTTGATATATTTGTGTCTTTAGATATACAAATAAATCAAATAAACATATTTATCATGCACACTTGCATCATGTATTACAGAACAAAATCATCTTTGGATGATTTATAATCTCTTATAATAACAAACTTTTCATTTATAATCTAATATATTATGTCATTTGCAAAAAAATTTATAGGTAAAACATTGTAAAGATCCGACCTATTTAATCCTAAAATTAAACGAGTCAAGTCCCTAACCACATATAATATTTTCATATTATATGTAAGGTTGTCCTAAAACTACTTGTTTATATTGATTGTTTATTTCATACCACTATACCTTCTTCTCTATAATAAAAAAAAAAAAACTTTTAAAATCAAAGATTGCTTACAAGAGCAATCTATACATATTTACATTAAAACAAAAGGTTACAAAAGCTTGTGTCATTCTTATGACATAAAAAAAAGGACTTCACCTTGTTTAACCGTAATAAGAAAATAAACTTTAAGATCTCTTTATACAACACAAGGCTTAACTAACAAGCCTTCTATACAAAATACATTTAAGTTTCTAAAACATCTTTCCTCTAAACTTCTTTCTTAACCGCTTGTCTCTCGGAATCTTACTTGTCCCATTCATCCAAGAATTTCTCCTAGACAGTCCCATAGCCCAAATCATCATAACAATAAGCTCTTGGTTTTTAAAATAATCCTAAGCCTTAACCCTAAGCCGGGAAATCAACTGGAAACATTAAGTCAACGGATCTCAAGTTTAACCCTATAGTTTAGATTTTAAAATTCCGTGTTTGTAAACCAAGAAGTTGAAAATTAAGTAGGTGTGTAGAATAGTCCGTAATAATATTTGATTTCTTAAAAATATCAGATTGGTTTATTTTCAGTTTATTTCGAACTCGATTAGATACTGTTTTTGGAAAGCATGTCCTGGGGCTCGAAAAATTAAAAATATATCTTTAATATTTTTAGACTCGTATTTTCATAAGGATTTAAAAAATATCGAGTTTATAATTTTTCGGAATCTAAAAATATCAGTTATAGTTTATATAAGCAACGTATCGGTAACATATTTGTTAAAATACTAAAATAATTCAATTAGTTATTTAATTTTATTTATGAAAATTCTGCCACTTATTTAAAAATATTTTTCTTAATTTTATTTTATATATTTTCTTAATAAAAAAGCACTTTTTCAACCCATACTTCAAGTACACTTCAATTGTTAATTCTACACATTATTCAAGTTTCTTTCATTCATTCTACACTCCATTCCTATGCTTGGACAACTAACCACACCCCTAAAAAATAGCCTCTTTTCATTTATTTTAATGATTTATTTAATGAACTAAAGTCTTTTTAGTTAGCACATTAAGTAACACAATTTACACTTTCAAAAATTTAAGTTATAAATTAACTACACTCTTCTTTCTCCCTTGAAATTCATGCAGCCCCTCCCAATTTCTGCCATTTTATTTTTTTTTCTTTCAATTAATTAACACACATTAATACACTCCTCTCTCTCTATTTAATGCCTTTTATTTACACCCTTTCATTTCTTTGCAACCCTACATCTTTTACACTCTCTTTTTCCTCTCATTAACTTTTTCTTATCCTTGTTCTTACAAGAAAACAAGCTGCCCCCATTTCCATTTCTTGCTTCCATACTCATTCTTGAAGATCTTTGAGTAAATCTTCTTCTTAAGCTTTCATAGATACTATAGGTTGATTATATGGAGATTTCATGCATCAAAGGACTCTCATAATGCCTAAAGGCTAGAGATGATGATGCCAAAACTTTGAAACACTCCTCTTGTTGATGATCAAAAATAATATTGCTATATTTGTTGTCTTTAAGACTTTATTATCTTCATATTTGTATTATACTTTGTAGATCTAATTTTTATGAAGCTTCGGTTATGTTTATGTTTAATCTATAGGTTTAGAGCTTACTACTATGCATTTCTTTTATATTCATGTTCATATAATGTGTAAATCTTAGATTTGAACTTGAATAAAAATAGTGAAATTCGTATCTTGACAACCTATATTTAAAAACCCTATCCAAGTCTCAAAATGGGAGTTTTAGTTGAAAAAATAAGGTTTAGTGGATGTATATCATCAAGACTTCTTTTTACAGGAATCAAAGGTGATTTTCAAAAGTTACTTTCAAAAATAAAAATAATATTTTCGGATTTAGGCCAAGACATGGTTTAAAAACATGTTTTACAACTCAAAAATGAAGATTTTATTTAAGAAATGGAAGGCTCTTAAGATAGATATGTAAAGGATGTTTTTTCATGAGCCTTGATGATTTTATCAAGAGATATGTTCAAAAACAATTTTTGAAAATTCGGATCTATGCCAAGACCCATTTTTAAAACCTATTATCAAACCCCAAAATGAAGATTTAGACAAAAATATAAAGAGCTCTTGGTATAGATATTCTAAGAATTGCATTTTCATAAGTTTAGATGAGTTTTCCTAAAAGGTATTTCTAAAATAGAGAGTTTTGTAAAAGACAAGTCTAGGTCTTATTTTCATTCTACCTCGAGGAAGAAATTCGGATTTTGGAAGAGATGAATTTTGAAAACCTTATTTTAGACTCCAAAATAAGAGTTTTATGTGGAAAATGGAATGCTTTGATAATAGGTGACATAAGAAAATTATTTTCATTGAGTCATGTTAGTTTTAGCAAAGGATTTTTCTCAAAACAAGAAAATGAGTTTCAACTCAAAATTTCGGTTTTTACAAAAGTAGATTCTTAGAATTTTTATTTGGATGATATCTTGATGATCATATAAGTATTTAATTCTTTATCTTTGGCTAGGAGTTCTCTTTACAAGTGTAAAACCAATATAAGATGATCTAAAAAGATTAAATGGAACAAAAGTAGCAATTTTCATTAATAACTCAAAACTGGAATTTTCATAACCTTGCTGTACAGTAGCTTTTTGATCCTTAAATGACCTTGTATGTTTGATTTAACTTGAGAAATGGATAGATCTTTCGAAGTAGATAGAAATCGATATATAATATGTGCAATTCCGAATTAAAATGAGTTAGATATAACCATTTTAAATTAGGCCTTCAACTTAGGTGAAAATTGACCAACTTAGTAAATAGAATTATTAAGTTTATTAGAACTTTATGAGAAATACTCATTGAGGGTATTCCTTGTACTTAGGTGATTTGGAAGACGGATTTCCACTCCCGAGGACTACTATGACTAGTGGATTTCTCTCCATAGCCGAGTGAGTTCATTTCTTAAATAGTTGTGCTCATGTATGTGCTTGTAATCGTAGTGGCATTAGAATTAGGACAAGATAAAATTGATTATATGAATATGATTGCTACATAGGTGAATTGATGATAAGAATATCGAAATGAGCTTGTGGTAATTATTTGTGTGACATAGTATAGACTTAATCTGTCTGAAATCTCTATGATCACCCATAAATTGTTAAATGAATATGCCATGATCTTATAATCAAATTAACCATGCATACCATATGTGAGTCACATTGCATAAGTTATTATACCTTTGTGGGAAGAAGGCATTTTAATTGGGCAACGAGGGCCTGTAAACTTGAATGTTGGTGTATAGGCCGGAAATGAAAATGTGTGTAGGTGGCACCTGTATCCACAGTAAAATTTAAAAGTGTGTGGCTGGGCATCTGTATCAACCATAATAAAAAGTGAGAAGAATTTAAATGTTGGTCGTATGGGCCTGAAACACCTAACCCCGAATGGAAGGTGTAAATCCATTCAACATAAGATTTCTAGACGGTCTTATGTATTGTATGCTCATATGTTTGTGCATTTCATATGGTTGCTAATAACTTGTCTGTTATATACTGTTGTTGAGTATTAAATATTTAGAAATAAATCTCACTAAGCCTGTTAGCTTACACCCCGATAGTTTTGTTGTGGTGTTCCCATTTTTTATTGTTCCGAGAGAACACTTTTCACAGGGTTATCTTTTGGATGAAGGAGCTTTTGAAGAAGTCAGGACCTAGCTAGAGGCATGGACTTCTAGAAAAATCTCTTTAACATAAACCTTAATGTTGTAATATGGTTTTAGTCTGGTTAGACTTCTATTATTATTTTTGACGGGTATGCCCCTTGACTTTTGTAAAGACTTAACTTGTTTATCTTGTTGTTTTTCTATTCTTAATGCTATTGTTTGCCTTCTTCAGACATCGGTTCAAAGCGTGATCCTAAAAATTGTGCAAGTACACCTTACACCCGATATGTAAACTTATGGGATGACTAAGGATGTCACACTTAAGTTTAAATATTGAGTGTGGTGGACTGTCGCGTTTTGGGTACCCTTTGAGGTGTGACAATGGCAAGTAAACTTAAATTAATGGAACAACTCAAAATCTCATTTTATCTTTTTTTTAATATTTATTAAACAAATCAACATTGGAGTACTCATACTCTGAGACAATATAGGGAAATCTGGGGTCTTGAGTAACGCTCTTGACGCTCAGGGGATTGATATAGGTAGCCCGAATACCTATATCTCCTAGATAGCTTTACAAAGAAAAAGTAATCTCATTTAGGGTTCATAACTATTACTCAACTTTACTTAACTTAATCCATAATATAAAATAATTCACATGTTCCCATAAACATTGAATTAAACTATATTATTTCCCTTTAAGATGAGTAAATGCTACACCATTACTACAGTTCCTATCGATTACTCACCAAGCCATTTAAAAACAAGTCACTATTGCATCATGGTATGAAGTTATTGCATCATGATAAGTGGCCTAAGAACTTATTCTAATATATCATTGCATCATGACATGTTTGCCACTCCCCGGACCGGATTTAAAGGTGAAAAACACAATCAATTCATGTAAAACTTAAGCTGTCTTGAATTTAAGTCAAATCAAAGTATGCTTATCCTAACAAACATTCAAGCAAGTCACTGTGTACCTATACCCAATAGTATATTACTACATTCATTCGGAGGAGAAATAACTAAGGAACCTTTAACTGAAATAAGAAATATAAAAAATCAATAATCAAACATAGAATATATATATATATATATATATAACACAATCTTAAGTTAGCTATACAAGAAGATTCATTGAACTTAAAATTTAGTTTTATCAATTAATTCATACTTAAAACATGTTTATATAGCTTATAGGTTCAATAGAAGATCATATATGAAGTAAAGAATGACAATTGAAGGAGATTATATTTGTAAAACTCAGGGGATACGCGGCTTATTTACATAGGCAAAATTGAGATGAACACCAGTAGTGTTGAAAATATACGCCGACGGTGTTAAGCCCGGCATTAAAAATTTTGATTCTGTTCACATTTAACACTGCCTTTACGCTGGCGGCGTTAAAACCCTAATGACCGGCATACGCTTTGAAAAATAAACACTAGCAAATTTCCTTACAAAAGCCGACGGTGGTTTAAGCTGCTTTAGAAAAATCAGTTCTGATCACATTCAACACCGCCTCTATGCCGGTGGCGTTGAATTACTAGATGTCAGCGTACACTCAAAAACAGACTTATTCGAAAATTTTTTACTTCCCCTGTTTTACACTTACTTTTAATCCTTTTTCAAACACATATTTAACTTCATACACTATCTGTAAGAGTTGTACTATGGGCTATTGGTGGAGGCTTATATGTATGTAAAAAGGGTGAAGCCTCACCCATGTGGGATATCTCTCACGCTGTGAGTACTGGGGGGGAGAATGCCTTAAAGATTATAGGCGGCCAAACCCTAGGAAAGCAGTAACGCTGGAGACCCCATGTGTTACCAGCTCCACCCTTTTTACATACATATAAGCCTCACCCATGTGGGATATCTCTCACGCAGTGAGTACTGGGGGGGGAGAATGCCTTAAAGATTATAGGCGGCCAAACCCTAGGAAAGCAGTAACGCTGGAGACCCCATGTGTTACCAGCTCCACCCTTTTTACATACATATAAGCCTCCACCAATAGCCCATAGTACAACTCTTACACTATCTTCTATCCACATTAACCAATCCTAGCAACTTTGAACTTCATAACAACACATCAAACTACTTCATTCACATCAAATCCTCTCCTACACTTCACTTCAACTTTAATTACTCAACTTAACTTCACTACTCGTCAACACTTCTCACAACTTCCCTAACACTTAACCAAGTTCACACAATAACAAAACACAACCTAACATATATCAATGCATAAAACCAATTAACTCAAATGACATTAACTCATCCTACCATAGGTTTTACATCTAAAGTATAAGAAAAGAAATAAAACAAAGAGATTATACTTGCATTAACTTACATGAAGAGGCTTTGGCTTGGTGAGATTGTTGAATCCAAGAGCTTGATTTTGGTTTTTGGTTTAGAGCTTATGGTTTGAAGAAAAAGGAAAAGAGAAAGAAAAGAAAAGAGGGAAATTTGTATGAAAATATGGGCTGCCAAAAAGAGACTCTTATTAATCAAATTTGAGGCTTATAATTATCCTAAGTTTGACTTTAGGGGTATATTTGACTTAGGCTTAATTTGGAGTTCATTTGGGTTGAATTTGAGCTTGAAAAATAGGCTTAATCTTTGAAAAATTCTATCAACAATTTCTTAGGCAATTCAAAAGTTGTTTTGATAATTATAAATATAACACATACATATTAATTCATAATAGACACAAACATTAATTACACTACACATACATTAATATATATAAAACAATAACATTAATTTCATTACACATACTCACATACAAAATGACACATATTCAACACATGCACTAATTATATTGTTCATACACATATATCTAATTCAAGATATACTAACTTAAACATATTTAGCCTAATACCAAATCATCTACTCCAATATTAATATTACAACATATGACTCTCATCAATTAACATGCTTATAAAGTTCAATAATTAAAAAAAATAAAACATATACATGAAAATTAAATGAAGATTAAAGTTAGATCATTTCAAACATTTAAGCAAAAGTAATGAAATTTATAAATTTAATGATTTGACCACTTTAGTGGCAAACAAATAAATCATTGTTTAAATTTCATACCAAAACTTTAACCTTTACATTTTCTAAATTCAAACACAACGAATATTAAAATTTCCTTTCGAAACATTCTTGATAAAATAGTCATCACTGCTTTGACCATAATGAATGTATAAATAATTTAACCGTTATTTTCCTTCCCAAACATTCTTGTTTAGCGAAGATACACATATTCATTTTGTGATATAACATATGTATTAGTTCGGTGAAGATGATTCCATTGATTCTTCATTTAGTTCATTTGACATAAAAGAAGTGAAATTAATGCCACTTCAGTGTTGAGGTAAGTCCGAAAGGATGAAAACATGTAAATTTATAAACCATCATGTAACTCATTCTACAAGTTGCTTCACTTTTATCGGTGTTATAACTACTATTCACTCCACTTGTGGAAATTTTGAATTGGGATGCGATTTTTGAGGCAAAGCTTACCTTTTATGTGATCAAAGGTAATTTTGGTCTCTTACTAATTAAGCTGAGGCAAATTTCATCTTAGCTTAAGCTCTATAAATAGAGTCGCATAGTCTCTCTCTCAGACTCGCCCTCACACTCACACGCACAAACACAAACACAAACACTACAGGTGCTCTCTCTCTGCACTTTCCTACCCTCTTTATGCCTCCTTCCTGCTCTCTCTCTCATACACATAGCACTCTCTCCTTCTCTCTTTCACTCTCATGCCAACACATAACACTCTCCTTCTCTCTCTTTCTCTCTCATTTGTTTTAATTTTTTATGGTAGTATATTGTATACAAAAATATATTTTTAGAATAAAATTAATTTTTAATTATATTTTTATTTTTTTATAGGTATTTAATAATTTTTTTGCTCAAATAAGATATTTGGAGTACAACAATCACTAAAAGGTTAGTTCAATTTTTATAATAATTTTAATACAACTATTTAAATGATATTAGTTATTATTTATTAGTTAATGTATATTTAACTTGTAGTTATGTGTTTCTTGTTGGTAACTAAAAAAATTATATATTTAGGATGTAGGAATGATATATTATTTAATACATGTTTATTATGTTTAACAGCATGACACATAGATTAAATAAAATATTTAAATGTTAGTATTTACATATTTATTAATTAATATATATTGAATTTATAGTTATGTGTTTCTTGTTAGTAATTGAAAAAATTAAATGTATTTAGGATTAAGTAATTATATATTATTATTTAATACTTATCTATTGTGTTTAACTTCATGACACGTATAATAAACACAATTATTAAATGATAGATTTATATATTTATTAATTAATGTATATTTTATTTAGAGTTATGTATTTCTTGTTAGTAATTCAAAAAAATTATATATATATATATATATTTGTGATTAAGTAATTATATATTGTTTTATTCTTATTTATTGAGTTTAACTTCATGATACGTAGAATAAATACAATCATTAAAATGTTAGCATATATATTTATTAACTAATGTATAATTTATTTATAGTTATGTATTTCTTATTAGTAATTCAAAAAATTATATATATATTATATTATATATTTTTAGGATCTAGCAATTATATAATGTTATTTAATACATGCTTATTGTGTTTAACTTCATGACACATAGATTAAATACAATAATTTAAATGCTAGTATTTATATATTTATTAATTAATGTATATTTAATTTGTGGTCATTTATTTCTTGTTAGTAATTCAAAAAATTGTATATATTTAGAATTTAGCAATTATATATAATTATCTAATACTTGCTTATTGTGTTTAATTACATTGCACGTATGGAGGTTAATAATATGTTAATTTAGAAGATAGTGTTCCAATATTAGATGCTTGGATACTTATAGTGAAAGTATATGATATGAATAAGATCTGGTAATTAATTAAATGCCAATTTAGCATGTCTACACGAACATGGCATATGATGCGTGATTTGACAATAATGCAAAATAAAAATGATGATAGAGAATTTTTATAAGCTGTTGTAAACCATAGGAGGGAAGATGGATTGATTAGATGCCTTTCTAGAGATTGTCTCGATAGTTCATGACAGTCTATTCGAAGGGAGTAATCTACCTGAATACATACACTTTGAAGATGAAGCAGATCAAGAAGTTTTGGAAGACATTGCCGCTAACATGAGTGATCCTAATGGGATGATGTCGATAGCAAAGATGAAAGTAGTACATTTGATGGAGAGCGATGGACTAGAATGTTAGAAAAAGAAAAGAGTTTAGCATACCTGGGCTATACAAACTTCTTTTTATTATCAGCAGTACTTCAAATGATAAATCTAAATATTGACGATAAGCGGTCAGTAGTCATTTAATAATTAGCTTGCTTTAATAAAAAGTTTGTTACTAGTTGACAACTTGTTGCCGTCATTATACTATGAAGGATGAAATTTTTTGAAGTAGTTAGGCATGGATGCACACATGGTCTATGCATGCAAAAATAATTGTGTGTTGTTTCGAAAATAATTCCAAAATCTTGATAATTGCCCAGTGTGTGGTGAAGGAAGGTGGAAGCTTCATTTACAAAAACATAAAACAATACTATTTAAGGTTTTGTGGCATTTTCCATTAATTCCAAGATTATAACGGTTAATCATGTGCTGACAGACTACTCTAGAGATGAGATGGCACAAAGAAAATTACATATCAATAGAACATGTGTTGAGGCATCCTGTGGATTTCGAATAATGGAAGGGATTGGATGGCAAATACCATTGGTTTGCATTAGACCCCAAAAGTGTGTGACTAGGACTTGCTATCGATATGTTCAATCCCAATGCAAACATGAGAATAACATACAACATGTAGCCAATGATTATGTTTGTATACAATGTTTTACCATAGAGATGCATAAAGGAACCATATATGATGATGTCCCTTTCAATACCGGGGCTAAAATCACTAGGTAAAGATATTGATGTGTACTTATAACCCCTTATAGAAGAGTTAGAAGAATTGTGGATAAGTAGGGCAAAAACACTAGACGTGGTGGAAGGATGGACATTTCAAGTGCATGCTGCATTATTTTTAGACTATTAACGATTTCTCGACATACAGTAACATATCAGATTAGACAACTAAAGGTTACAAGGCATGTCCTACATGTAATGTTGACTGCACAAGCAATGATTCAAATATTTTCACTATATGGGTCACATATGGTTCTTGCCTCCAAGATATAGATGGCACCGCGACAATGCAATTTTTTATGGCACCTTAGAAACAAGAGCCCAACTAAGTGATCTCATTGGTGCAAACATTGTAGATCAGTTGAGTCAGTATAGCATGTCATATTGGGAAATTTGCAAGAGGGGCTCTATCGTCAAAGGAATAAAGACGTCACAAATTGTTGGAAGAAGAGTCTACCCTTCTAATTACCATATTGGAATGAACTACACATATGACACAACCTTGACGTGATGCACATTGAAAAGAATATATGTGATAACCTGGTGGGGGTCTTCAGGAAAGTCAAAAGACATAGATAAGGAGAGACTCATCCTATAGGAAATGGGTATTCTTTCCGTGCTACATTTGTAGGAACATGGGATACATGTTCAAGCCACCAGCTACATATACACTATCGACTTGGCAAATGAAAGAGGTCTATAACTCAATTAGGGATGTGAAGATGCCAAATGGATATGCCTCCAATACATCATCTTGCCTAGGTGATGTGAAGTAAGCTTAAGTGGTTTGAATCTAAAGAGCTACGATTGTCAGGTACAATGGAACCTCTAGTAGTTATTTGTGGGGTCCTCGATAAACTAATTTACGAAGTTATATGTGATGTATCTCGTTTCTTCTGGGAATTAGCTACCAAAGAACTCTATGTAAATCTACTACAGTCCTTGGAAAAAACAATAATCCTAACTCTTTAAAAGTTAAAGATGATATTTCCTCATACTTTTTCTTTCACGTCATGATCCATTTGAGCCGTGCATCTTCCAAAGGAAGCACGCATGTGTGGCCCATAGTTTGAAGTTAGTTATTACAGATACTAAATTGAAAATTCGGAAACATTCCTTATAAGGTATAGAAGTTTTTCAATCTATGTTAATTTTAAATAAAAGAAAAAGACCTTACTGCACCACAATTAGACTTCTTAGATTAGATTAAAAAAAAATAGACATCTATAGAATAATATAACACGATTTAGCTATATGAAATGCACATAGGTCTTAAAGCTTAATATAGAAATTAAAATTATACGGGTAATAACAAGACTAATCTAAAATAAAATAGAAACCTAAATAATATAATGATCCAACTTAATTATTGCGTGAATAAAATCTAACCAAGTTTAATTAAATGAAATTTAAGAAAAAGTTTCTATATGAATTATTGAGTGACCTCTTTATGCTATTATCAACATAAATATAGGTAATTTGGTAACACTATAAAGCTTTTTGAAGATTTGATATAGTTAATCCGATGCTAAAGCCATGTAAGTATGTTTATATTGTTTTGAGCATATATATGATGTAATCGCACATTATTTTAGCCTATATATATATATATATATATATTAAATTCAACTATGTGTGGAGTTGGGGGATTTTTACATGTGCTTAGCATTTTAATTGTGATGCTAAAATACAATATCTAAAGTGATAATGTCTTGTCAATGATATTTGTCTCAATTGGTAATGGTAGGCTTCAATCTGTCAAAAGACTAAGGTTTGACCTCTACTGCCAACGTTAGGACTTTATTGGTAGGTCGTTATATCCCACCTATAAAAGAGTATGGTGTACTAGAACTGAGTACCCCACAAAAAACAAATAGGTGCGGTGCTCCATTTTTTGAGGTGATAACTTGAATCAAAGCCACCAAAATTTTTTAATGGCAAAAAAAAAAAAAAACTTATAATATTCTTTCTTGTATAATTGTTGTGATGTAAAATAGAGCTATGGAATGTTTGTAAAATTACTAAATGATTGCCTAATAACTTGACTAAAAAGTAATTGGCTATATTAATGAAACAATCATGTTATGCATAGATGTACTTTGCATTTTTATAGGTTACCATTACTATGTGGTGACTCTTTTCAGTCATTATGGAGGGAGTTTTGCCAATTGTCATGTACAACAAATTCATAATCTATATCTTCTTACATGGCCACCACTCTACTTAGTGGAAACTAAGTGGTTCATTAGGAATGCCATCCACTTAAATAGGGACTACGAAGTGGTTAGGGCAATGTTGATTACAAAACTAGGTTCCATGATTTGTTTTTTATTAAATTTAAGAGTATAAATGATTTTGACCATCAAGGGTCCCTTTTTCTCTATTGAAACCCCATATTTTAGTTTACTAGGCACATGTAACACAATAAGGTTCCCAAAACCTCTGTACAAAGGTTTAAATCTCTACCTTACTTGGATTGTAACAATCAAGTACAATAATTGCACTTCATATGCTTGCTTTTGGCTTTGGATATACTTGTTCAAATAATTTGCTTGTTATTAGTTGAAGTGTCGTTATAAGAGGTAACTCACTAAGTTGTGTTCACTTATACCCCTATATATTTTTTATTGGTTTTGCACATGCTACGAATGGGTTAAGATCGAGAAAAAAGTGCTACATGGTTAAGCTCCCTAAATAAGCTGAAAGATAGATCATGTGTTTGATAAGCCAAAAACTTGAATTATATGAATTTAGGATATATTGAAATTATGTCTCCTCTATGATAATATCAAATTTTACTATTTGGTAGGGGATATGGATTCTTTACGGTTATGGTGAACTATGAAGTATTGGTTCTTTAAAAATATTTGGATGAATAAGTGTGTTATATTTTAAGTAATTAAATATGAAAATCAGGAAACTAGGAGGAGTATTGCAAACTCTTATAAGATTGTTCTTAAATTTTGGATGCACATGTAGTATTGCAACTTTAGAACAATTCTACTAGGCTCCCTATTAGGGCCATAATAAAAAATATTAATCCTAAAACACGTAAAGAGCTAAGTTAAATCATGTTTCAATCTACACTTTAAGGCCAAGAGAATCGAAACTACACTTTATTATAAGTCCTTTGCTAGACCAAAACACTTTTACAGTTCTTTGTTGTACCTGAACACAAGGCCGTAGGAACCAAATCATTCCAGTAGTAGTTAATTTATCATAAACATTACTTCTCAAGTTTTGTTGTTTATGCAATATGTCATTTCCTAATCATAAGGCAAACTCTAAACTGTTTATAACTACCACCATTTCTTTCTTTTGTCTGACTAATGAAAGCTAAATTCAAGAAGTGCACCCCGTATTTGTAATCTTCCCTATTTTATTACTTCAACTAGTAATTAAGCATGCTGCTAAATGTGCTGACAATGAGGATTACATTACACTAATCCCCATATATCCTGTCTCACTTTTGATAGTCAAGAACTTTATGAACATAGCCGTTATTCAAGACTTAATATTTAAAATAATATCACGTTAGGGGTGTCAATTGTTCGTTATGCCATATGCTTTGCTTTTCTTCTATTTCAATTGGCCAAAGATTTATGCAATAATATACATCAGCATCATCGTGGATTTTATTTATCCTTTATCAACGATCAACATATCAACTCGTTTTAGGGGTTAATAATGGTATAACCTCTCTTTTTACCGTTAATTTGAATTGTTTCATATAATAATAATAATAATAATCGTCGTCATCATCATCTTCCCTTATTACTCTAGTACTGTCGAGGCCTTTACATCCATTAAGGATTACTATTCTCTCTGGTTTTTTTTTTTTTTTTTTTTTATATGTCACTAGTCCACCACTAGCATCCGACAAGCAATTTAGTCTTTTCATCTTTTATCTCCATTTTTTCTTTTGTGATTCCCCTTTCAATGCAGGTCAATTCCATTTTGTCACTTAAGGCACTCAACCTCCAGAGAAGACACTATTATATCAAGCGTGTCTCAGTAACAGCAATTTTTTCTTTTTTAACTTCTTACATTTGATCAATTAACATATCAAAAACCAGTTTAAATCATAATTTATATTAATTGCAGCATGATCCTCTCACTTCTCTACCATACTACGACTTGAAGGAAAATTCTATTAACTTCAAAAAGCGTTCTTTTTGTTTCCATTTTAAACTTCCTGCAGGTATCTGAAACATGACAGCACTTTACAAATCATTAATCAACTAAGATAAAATTTGACCATCCGCTTTTCAATTATCACATATGTCAGCTCCACTATTCTGCTGTTTGTGTCCCCAGATGCATTAAGGGTGTCGGGCTGAGCAATTGAGGCCCATCGGCCAAGATGGTTTGGGGCGATTGATGGCCTTGAGGATGCTGTAGGTAGTCCACCTCACTAGTCTTGGGCCTATTGGGTGTTAGTTAAGTCACTCCACACCAAGTATTGAACAACGAGACCATGAAAAGTTCAAAGAAATTACACTCATTGCCCACAGGATAGTATTCTCTACATTTAGTTAGTACTCAGCAGTAAATTGCTTCTCAAGCAATACTAGCTAGAATGATATGAACGCTTGTTCCATGAGCTATATAATATGATATGCCAAACAAGCAACCAATTCAAATATTACTAGCAGCCAAGCTTAATTCCCACATCCAGCTCCACATATTGATGATACTAGTCTACTTCACCAAAGCAAATACTACTAAATAAATATAGTCAACTAAAACATCAAAGAAGTAAATAGGAACCCAATTGTTAGCCAATAGCACACTTCTAAATCCCTCTATGATAATCAAGGTAAGTGTTCATAAATGACATGTCTTTCATGGTACTTTATCAGCCACAACACATCACAATTGGCTGCTGTAATTTACAAATTACATATGCATGCAAGTTTTTCATGCTCGTATATAAGATTTGGCAAGATCAAAGCTACCTTGGTTAAACTAATGGATCAAGAGGATTATCCTGGTTTCTTTATGATTGGCAAGTGGGACAAAGATGGCAATGATGTTTCTCGTTGTTGACGAGGATGAGCAAGACAAGTACTTACGGGTTTGGATTTAAAGAAATTTAAAAGAGAAAAGAAAAAAAAAGGGGTACAACAGTCAGTGTTCTCATTATCATTGTTGTTTCTTCCGATCATAAGAAGAGCTAGAACTCATCTTCTATTTCTTTTGCGAAAGATGCTATAGAAAATGATTTAGGGGTAACTTTCCATCGTTTGCTTGATATTTGTTGGGATTTCCTAGAAACTTAAGGTTTAATTTTACCTACTCACGAGTAATTTTTAATTAAACATGTAAATATATATCATCTGCTATATACAATACAATAATCTAACATACTTTAAAACCATAATCCAACTATAAATACCAGTTTTATAAGTCTTTTAATTCTCTTTGGGACATGAAAATTTTCAGTTCTGATATAATGGGTTATTGACGCAGCGGAATACGAAAGGGGAACAATCGCAAGACGTTGATTTGCGCACAAATACCGGCTTGTGATCTTCAAATATCCATTGATTCTGAGAATACCTAGATATTTGGCATCAAAAATCGAAATCTACACAAGATTACGAATTTTGGGATAAAGAGAGAACACTCTCAAACAATTTCATTCAAAAATAAGATATCTCGTCTCTTCGGTAACCCTAGAATATATAATATGCTATTTTTACCAAAAAAGGAAACCTATCTAAATAATACCTAGAGCGAAAACAAATGAACGGTGGAGATTAATGCCACAGACGGCATATAAAAAAGATTATCCAATGAAAAGATAAGACATAAAGAAAAGTTACTAACAATAGTAAAAACACGGTTTTGACAGCTTAAACGAAAGAATTTGACCGAAAACCGGCTTGGGTCACGAGCAAAGCTGATGAGTTCTGTTCGTTGGATCGTTTTCCTTCAGAATATGGTCTCATTCGGTAAAAATCCAAAACTTCCCAAAATTACGAAACTGCCCTTATCAAATCCTGTGTCATTTCTCCAAATAATTATTTGCTATCTCGTCCACTGCATCAGTTATAATGCTTATGTATACTTTTAATCAAATTAAATCTTTCTTAATTCTAATTTCATAAAACTGACTTTATTTGCAGGGTCATTTCAACCAACTTTTATGGCAACCTCATGGGGATTGATGTAACTCGAGGAACATATCCCAAACCTTAAGTAGTAGCGCAGAAATCAAGATATTACATTTTCAATCCCATTGGGATTCTTATAGCAAAACATGGTCTGCTAGTGAACTAAGCTAGGGTTAAGCTCCTAGGGGCTAAACAAGTAGCCTAAAATGTGGACATCTCCTTAAATGAGTCCTTAAACCTCTTCCACATCTTAAGTAAGGTTTTGCCATGATAGCGCATATGTAAGGTCAAATATCGTTTCTCAACTTAGCAGTATGGACTAGTGGGAAAAACCTTAGTAAAAATTATTTACCATTTGATTCCATGTTATGATCTTGTTTATAGAGAGGGAGTTCAAACAACTTCTTGCCTTGAAGGATATATTTGGATTCTCACCGCATAATCCAATGCCCCATCATACTTATAAGTCTGCTTATATGCTAGTAGGAGTCATCATTACATCTTGATCAACACACGTTTTATCTCAAAATTGGTTGGCCTAGTGATTGCACACCCCACTCTACCAACTGTAAGTATCCCATACTCCCTTAAAACGCGATTATTGTTTAACTTTTTCATCAGCCATATCTGTTCTCAGATCAGTATCCGCTCGGTTTTCCGAATTAATTGATGAATTATTATCCCAACGTCTGAATGAAAAGGCACAAGTTTCCTTCCCTGTGCCTTTCCACCAAAATACCAGCAGATGAAAAGAAAAAAATAGTAACTTAGAATCTATATGTATACACGTATAAAAAAAAATCCAATTACGATTTGCTCCTGGAGTCAAATCGTGGTCACTAATAATAAAGCCTGAAAATTAAATGTATGAAACACATCACTGTAAGAAAGGAAAAACTTATGAAGACTGCGTAAGACGATGCATTAATTAATACAATAACAATTAAAATAATGAATGAACAATTATTATAATAAAAATTTAAATAAATACAAGTGAATGACACAAATCGGCGTACCGCGTACTTTCCTGTGCAAATTGGCTTACCAGAACGAACAGTACAAAATGGGAAACCATAGAAATAGGATACAACAAATCACAGATATAGGATTTTCTAGAGATATTGATAAAATCGAACTGGACCAGTTCGAACAATAAAACAGGGTTTATATATATATATATATAGGGTCAGTTCACCATTTGATTCAGAGAGAGTTGATATTATCCATGTTTCGGTTCTAAAGTTAAACAAAATCAAAGCGCTGGAATTCAAACTGTTTGAACTTGAACTGCTTCTCCCTTGAAAAAAAAAGAAGTAGCATTTCTTTCACTTTATTTTAGGTTGATTCAGGTGTTTTAGCATTTGAAATAGAATTGAGAGCATAATTAAAGCTAAACACTTAAAATTTAATGAGAAGTTTAGACTTTGAATGTGATGTTAGACCCTTTTTTAATCAATTGTTCATACTTCACTATTTTATTTGTAAACTCCATTTCGTAATGTTCTTAAAAATAAGCCTCATAATATTGAATTTTGTAATAAATTATTAGTATTATATATGTCAGTAACAATTGGCACTAAAGCAGGCATGGAGCAATCAAACAAGTTTATTAATATTGTTTTTTTCTTTAATTTTCTCTCTTAACTCACTTATTCTGTAATATGATAACCTAGAAAGAATTTACTGTTACACTCAAAATGAGGTCTACAACGTCAATTGTTCCATTATTTATAACACTTAGGTGTTATATATAAAGACTACAATTAACTAAGTAAGTTTTTGACCAATTTTAGTTTAGGAAAAATCTTGATTTTGTTTTGATAAACATGTGATATGCAGTGGAAAAAACAAAAAAGATTTCCAAAAGTTCTATATTGCAAGCATCTAGAAAGTCTCTTGATAAACAAATAATACTCTTTGGAATTAGAACAACATCAGCCAATGTGCCTACAACTCGAGCTCATCCAACCACTCCTCAACATCGAACCAATATCCTAAGTAATTTTAGAAATCATCAATAAAGTCATATGGACACATGAAATGAAAAAAAAAAAAAAAAGAAATGAGCTGATGTCTAGTACAATGGCAACATAAGCACATAAGTTTTGATAACATGCACTTATTCTAAATGCAAATGTAACAACCAATAATTTATATCTTTATTTTAGGAATGCGAAATCAAAATTGGAGCACTTGCACTCCGGTAATATGTTGGGAACTTAGGATCATGAGAAGTAGCAACTGTTAAGAAGGTTAATAAAAGCATACTTGAATCAAGTAACGAGCACACACAATTAATCAATCAATTATTTAAGTCATCTTTAAGTATTAATTCATTTTCAGAATTCTATCCTAGCAAGCAATAAGCACATCACTAAGCACCTAGATGAAGACACTTGTCTGTTGAAGAACCGATACCACAAGAATGTAGAACTAAAGAAGGAAAGATAAAACATTTATCAATTTTTTCTATTTCAATTCAATCAACAAAGGTATTTTAGATTAATTAGATAATTGTCCTTTAATTACCTAGTTAATCCTAAAACCAATTATTAGTTTAAATCCATTTGATTAATTATTTAATAAAGATATACTTAATAAAAGTTCAACCCATTTATTGTAAGCTTAATTACTTATTAAGTTTTATTTCACAAATAGGTAAATAACATTATAAGGTATTAACATTTTATAGTAAGCTTATTTAAGATATCAACGTTTTAAGCGGTTAAAAAGAGGAATCAATATTTCACAAAGTGAATCAAATAAGGTATTAACGTTTGGATTGGCTTTCATTTAAATTTTCTTATTTTTTAATCAATGGTCAATTATTGATATCTTATTTGACTCACTTTACGAATCGTTAATTTCTTTTTTTGATCACTTCAAACGTTGATACCTTAAATGAACCTATCCCTAAACATTGATATCTTAAATGAACATTATGAAATGTTGATATCTCAAATGAATTTACTCTAAAAAGTTGATTCCTTTATACATAATTCACCCTTTCACAAACCAATTCCAAGGAAATAGGCAAGAACCAACTTATATTCTATTCATTGAAATTGATTTAATTTCAACTAATACAAGTTCTTTTTTTTTATATCTTCTTTAGTTAAATCTATTTAATTAAGTTTTATTGAGAAAAGATTGGTCTAATGGGTGAAGAAATTGAAGTAAACTAGCCTCATGAACCATTCTTGGAATTGGTTCACTTGTAAACCAATTTAATTCACATGAATTGCATCATTTATTTATTTTTTCTTATTATACATATTAAGTACTTATTATTCGTCAAATTAAATTAACATTAATATTATTATATCAAATTATAATTATTTTTAAAACTTCTATAAAATCAAAGGTTAGAAATAAGTTTTCATAATCAAAGTTCACTCAATAAGATCAAAGCAAGTTTCTATAAGTTCAAATCAACTTTGATTCAAATTTTTAATGCTAAATCTAAAAATTTATATTTATGATATTTATTCCATATTTATTTCATGTTAATCTATGAGTTATGAACTTTTAAGAATAATTGAAATCCAAAAATTGATGGAGAACAAACTTTGGGTTGAATTTAGCTTAATTTAAAGATCTATTTGAATTTTAATGAATAACACTATGAAATTAAGTTTGAAGATATGAAGATCATGAATATTCAAACTAATTTCTAGAAAATTTTCGAAAACTCAAACCAAATACAAACCAATTTTAACTCTTAAATCATTTTAAATCAAACATTATTCTATATCACACAAACACATTGAATCATATCAAATATTAACATGAACATTCAAGAATTCATCTTCTGATTTAATAATCATTATTTATTCATTTTATGAATTTTCAAACTCTTAAAAGTTACAAAAACATGGATCTAAATCCATAATGTCCAAATTATATTCAAACCCATTTAATCTTCACAAAAATCATTAGTTATTAACAGTATTTCAATTCTAACAACTCTAAATATCAAATTAAATTATTCAATATCATAATCATATCCTAAACTCAAATTTCCAGCAAGTTCCATAATCATTAACTAATACGCCTAGGTATCTAAGAATTATTAAATAATTAATTTAACCAAATCCCTAACACTAAGATAAGAATTGTGGTTTCTTGAATAGAAAAATATAACCTTTCCTCACCTTAGGTGCAGCTTGCCAAGAAAGTAAAGATGGATAAAAACATTCATAAGCAATTGATATTAATGTTGCACTTGCCACAATCAAGAAGCTTGATTAATAAGAGTAGAGTGTTGAGAGTGAAAACTCTTAAAGAGAATTAATTTTTATTCAATCTAAAGGTAATAAGTTCATGACAAGAAAAATTACTATTTATAGTAGCCCATATGAATAATATAATACTACTAAATGACTAAAATACCTTAATAATCATAATAAGGTTGTGTAGGTCATTCATGTATTATGCTACATAATGAAGAAACACGCAAATTTAGCTAGTACACGACCTTGAGCACATGTCATATACCTTTTTCATGTTGAGCTAAAAAAGACTACACGACTAAGTGCATGAGTTGTATACTATAGTTGTGTAAAACATAGTAGCTTTTTCCCTTTACTCTCACCTCTTATCTCAATACAACCTTCAAAACAAAGTTATGTTGCCACTCATGTATAATTCACCATCTCTCACGCTCAAAACTAATTAATTCCTTTCAACATAAGTGCAATCATCATGTATGCTATTAGAAGAAATTATTTTCACTTCCTTAGCCTCCAATCTATCTTCAAGTACCTTAAGTATTAAATTCCTCAAACCTTTAGCTCTTGCCCTTATAATTGGACATATGACTTGATCTCCACTTGATTCCTATCATCTCCACCTTGATTCTCATTATGAACACCCATATGCAACCTCAAATATTTTCCGAAAAAAAACATTAAACTCAACAATCAAGCTAACCCATTCCAACCTACAACTCATTCAAATCAACACCAAAACACTTCAAGCTTCATCTACAATTGACTGTCAATCCAAATAACACTATAACACTCCATTATCATGATTCAACTCAAGAAAACTCATTTCTAGTCATAATAAATTGATCCGCATATAAATCATCAAATTAAAATTACATTTTAACTATTGTATATCATATATTTCAACATCCTTAATGCATATGCATAATCAACGTCAAATCAACATACATAATCATTGAGTAAATTAGATCTACTTATTGGAATTGAGAAGTCAAAACAAAGAAATAACAAATCTCCAACAATAACTTCTCAAATAGGTAGTAGAAGCTTCTCCACCTAACACAATTATTATTTTATCAATCTAATTCCTAATCTTCAATTCTACTTGTTTTCTTGAATTAAGCTAAATGAATTTTACATTGAGATCAAAGATTAGAAATATAAATTATAAGATTTTAATTTAGTTTGAATTGGGAGAGAGAAACTTAATTTGTTAAATCTGTGATTGAAATAAGATGAAATTTGAGAGCAAATTGAGAGTGAGCACAAGGTGAGTGGTGGCATCAAGAGAGAGAGAGAGAAGAGAGAGAAATTAGACATTGAAAATGAATGAGAATAAAATTTTTGTCAACATAGTGTGGGATGGGATACTTGTATGCATAAGAATACATGTAAGAGGTAAAAATATGAATACCCCTAGATATTTTAGTCATGTGAGTAGAAGGTGTAAGTGTACTTTGGGAATTAGCTTAAGTAAGGATTATTGAAAATTTTGTATCAATTTCAAGACTACCCCTATAAGAACAAATTTGAGAAAAGTGTAGAATTTAGGTAATGGCTTTTGAATTTTGAATTTAGGAATTTAAGTATTGAATTTTACTAAATAAGCTCATTTGGGATATTTATGAATATTTTGGATAATTTGATAAGATTTTATCGAAAAGGAATTACTTTTTTTTATTCTCTAATCCAAATAAATTAAATTACAATACTAATTAAGTTGATTATATCTCATGAGCAACTTAGATTGAAATTATATCCTAAAGTTCCTAATTTACTTAATTAACTATTATTTCTCAATTATTAATAAATTAAATCTGAGGTTCAAATTTACCCTTATTATTATATAGAAATATATCATTGTCTTAATTTGTTGAAAAACCAGGATCTTTTATTTACCAAATAAGTTCCAGCAGTCGATTGAACTTATTTGTAAAAATCATTATCCAAAAGTTTTTCATTTTTTATATGTGTAACACAATAATAATTTTGCTGTTATTTTTTTAAAATTAAAATCTTGCATCAAATTATAGAAGTAGAATGATAGTGATAAAATATTTGTAGTGAAATGTGATAAAAAGAATAAAATATTTTTCAAAGCAATTCAAACCAAACTAGACTTAACTGTATTTTAAGCAATTTGATATAGAACTTCAAACCATTTAAAACAACCCCATTCATTAAGAGGTTGAACTAAATTTTAAATATGTTTAATTCAGTATTACTTCTAAACTGAATCAAATCAAAATTCTATGTATTTGTTTTTCCTTTGAAAACTTTAAAAGAAATATAAAAACTAAGGAAATGCACACAAATAAATGATGATGATGATGATGATGATGATGATGATATATATATATATACATACTAGTAGGTAATGCATGCGATGTGTGTGAAATATGACAACCAAATCTATTAAATTTAATTGTGAAACAATAAAGCTATATATTATATATTGGTTTAACAGTAATATATTTTCAGAGGAAGCATGAAGAACTATAAAAAAATATTTATACCATGTAGAACAGTATTATTTTTGCAAATGGTAATACATTTAATATTAAAATAATGCTAATTAAAGATAATCTACTTCATCATAGATCTTATCATATCTTGACAAAAAGTCATGTAAAACATACTAATAGGTCAAACAATAATACAAAGGTGTATAATTGTTCATTATATGACGAGAGTGATATTATCATGAAACTCATTGCGCATGAGATGTCTCAATTTAGAACATGAAAATTAACACGTAAAGAACACGGTGAATGTTAAAAAATAAAAAGAAAAAAAAGTTAATCATTTAAAATACCATCTTGAAATAGAATAAAACAATGTTTTTTTATATATATATTTCGAACCAAAAATTCTATTGTCAAAGTATATTTAATCATTATATTTTTCAGTCAGTCTTCGAAGAAATCATAAAAGGTCAATAAATTAATTAAACTCATGACAAAAAAATTTAACCCATGGCAGGTTAATATTATGTTACTTTTAGAAAATAAAAATTGGCTCAAATGGCATCTTATGATGTAAGAATTCTATTGTTAAATAATATTACAATTTATAACCGACATCAGCTTCATTCTTTTGTCAGAGATGAAAATATTTCCCAGGAAAAAAATGCAATCAACAACAAATCATGTATCTGTACCATATAAACCAAGGATATCGAAATATAATTATATGAATCTAAAGCAAGGAAAACAATATTAAATGAATAACCCCGTCACAATTATAATGATAATCAACTTCAGTTTTCCTATCCCAGCTATGTTTGCTTCTTGTGGAAATTGCTTTGGCATATCATTATGTTATATGATCGCAACACCCTTTTTTCAACGAGGTTGTTGATCACTTCTTTTGCCTGTTGGGGAACACTGGGTCATACCATTTGAAAAATCCACATTCACCTTTCTTATATAATGGGCATCTAAAGAATTATCTTTTCGGATTATCACATATCCATGAAGTCAATAACAAACTTGACATCCCGCACTTGCATAGTGGGTTTCTTTCATTAAAATCATGGTCCATCATGATAGATGATATAAGTGCTGACAAATATTGCTCATTTCGGCACCCACTATAGAGTAATTTGTAGGTCATGGACTTTTAGTGAATCTTTCTTTGATTATGCTTTAGAGCATCATAAAAGGAATTAAAATTTTTGCAATCGAAAAGGTTTGCGGGTTAGGATTTGGAATAATGATGATGATGAAGGGAAATAAAGGACTGATTTCAAGACATACAGTACGAGCATTTTTTCTTTTTTTTTTTCTTTTTTTTTTTTTTTGCATCACCAGCAAATTTTAAGTAATAAGTTAGTCCCATCAGCTTCTAATGTGTTAGTATTAGAGGGATAAAAGCACCACAAGTGTCTCAATTTTGAAATTTTGACAAATTAGTATTTGAAATTTCAAACTTCGTATTTTTAATGTCTTTGCTTCTACTTTTTCGATAATATTAGTATCTCTAGAAACATAAAAAATTATAAAGTTTGAAAATTTAGATAATAATTCGTCTAAATTACGAAGTTGAGATACCTATTATACCTTTATCTTAGTATTGGAATAGAGGAAGACACTGAATTGATTCATTTTTAAAGTTCACGACACCAAATTGTAAAAACTAAAAATATAGACACGTTTTTGTCCAAAATCAAAAGTTATATACCTGTCCAGCTTTTGTCCCCTATCACGTGTACCACATACTTTGACAAATAAATTGCCCCTTGTATTCCTATTGATATCAATGACTGAGAACATGGATAGCCGTTGTACACATGTCCCGTTATAGCCATTCTAGCAATTGAATAAGACACTTGTTTTTCTAGCTAGCAATGGTAACAACATAAATCTTGATCTAGTCATGCCGACAATGTGGACTTTTAAGGTGTTCTGTCAAAAAAGAAATTGTTTTCCATTTATTTTGTCTTAATTTATCTTTTTTCAATGTAAGTGTGTATAACTAAAAATTACAAAAAAACAAATATCATAATCATATCATATAATTAGTATTATTTCTTGCTTATTGTCTATTTGCACTAATAAAAACTGGTAATCAACGAATAAAGTCACTAAGTTTACAAAAATTAATTTAATTAATTATATGACAAAAAAGAAACATAGAATTTCATATATTAATAATGAGAAAGTACTGTGGGTGCACAAAAAAATACAAAAATATAATAAAATTTATAGAAAAATAATTTTTGAATAAACTATCCAAAAAAATAATCATTTAAGAAAAAAATTATGCATAAACTAGGGAAACAAAAATTAAGATTATCATTTTTAAATATTATAAAAATGATAATAAAACGAAAATAATTTTAGTTTTAAATAATTTAAACTCATCCCTTAAAAAGATGAGATTCGTATAAATTTACTGATATGGTATATTCAAGAGACAAGATCCACTATTAGAAAACTAGCCTTTAGAGACAAAAAATTTGCGACGGAAAATTTCTGTCTCTAAAAAAATGAATTAGAGACAGATTTGCGACAGATTTATGATGACATGAATTATGAATAATCTTCTAATTTTTATATGCTTTTGCGACGGAATTTGCGACGGATTACACATTGATTTGCGATGAAAATTTTTCCGTTGCAAATTTGTCTCTAATTTTAGGGGAAATAAATTATTTTAGCGCCAATTTCTATTTTTTAAATTCTGTTGCAAATTTGTCTCTAAACTAAATTATTACATATATGTATATATAAATAATTATGTTTAAAATTTTTTAAATTATACATATCTAATATAATATATATAAATGTGCATTATATAATAAGGACATATATTATAATTGTAAATTAATTTTATTATATAATAACTATAATATGTATAATCATTTGTTATTTACAACTAATTATATATATTTTATTTATAATATATTTAACATTACATTACATATTTATATATAATAAAGTATAAATTAAAAATAGTACTTAAAACATAAATATTATATTTATATCTTATTATATATTCTTTTAATTAACTTATATAAAAACTCAAACTATACAACTTAATAAAATAGTGTATAATAATAAATATATGTTATATGCAAGTAATATCATAAAATACTAATTAAAAATAAAGTATATTTCAATAATAATATATGTAAAATAAATAATTAATATAAAATGTAAACTTAGTATATTTAAACATATACAAATATAATAAATAATATATTATATTTTAATAATATATTAATAAAAAATATATATATTCATATTATTTATAATTTTTATTATATATTTATTATGACTATTCATATATTTTTTAATACTAAAAAATTTATTATATATATCTTACATAATTTATATTTACATACTATTTTATTTAAAATATAATAACATATTTGGGGAAAAAATAATATCCTATGTAAAATATAGTATATTTAAGTAATAAATATGTAATATATAATAATTAGTTAAATATATTTAAATTGGTATTATATATTGTTTTATTAATATAATAATGAAAAATATATTTTTATATTGTTTACATTATATTATAATTTATTAAGTGCAACAAAAATGAAATAAAAAAATAAACACATTAATTAAAAATATACAATTTATTAATTTAATATAAAATATTAAATAACTAATGTAAAAAGTATAATTATATTATATATCATTAAATATATATATTTATATGTATAAAATTATTTATATTTACATAATATATAATATTTTTTAATAATAATATCATATTTGGAAAAAAAATTATAATATACTACTGAAAATTTATATTTATAATAAATATATAATTTAAAATAATTATTATAAAATGTAAACATTGTATATATTAATTTATATATTATTTTAATAAAATATTAATGAAAAATCCTTAATAAATATGTAAAGTGAAATTATAAAATAAAAATAAACTGTAAAAGATATATAAAAGTTTTATAGTTATAAATTGTAAATTATGGTATCTCTTAAATAAACAGTAGTGGAACTTTACTCATGAAGATACGAATTGGTTTATCGGTTTAGTGCTTGTGAAAACTTCAATGTTAAGTGTGCTTAGTATGTAGCATTCTATGATGGGTGACCTCCTGGGAAGGATAAATAAGAGGCAAATGTGTATTTTTTTAATAATTTGTCTTACAATCAGAGCAAATTTGCGACGGAATAATTTTATTTAATATTTACTAATTAGATATTTAAAAATAACTAATTATAAAACAGAGACAAATTTGCGACAGAAATTCCGTAGCAAATTTGAGACGGAAAATAATTGTCTCTAAAAGAATTAGCGACGATGATTTTTGAAACAAATTTGAGACGGAAATTCGTCTCTGAAAGTCTTTAGAGACAGATTTTTCGCTTTTAGAGACAGAATTTTTTGTCTCTAAAGCCAAAATTTCTTGTAGTGATCCCTATAAAAATTTTCAATATCTGGCATTTCTCTTTTTTTCCCAATACCCTCTTCCTGCTTTCATAAATCCACATCACCACAACCCCAACACACCCCCCACCCACCCCAACAACCCAACCCAATGCCCTTTCTTTTTTTCCAATGCCCTCTCTTTATCTCTATTTTCATGGAAATTTCCGTGCCGCTCTCTCCTGTTTCGTGGAGGAGAATTTTAAGAGATAAGGTCTATACGTTTATATATAATTTTATTATTTTAGAATGAGTTCAAATTAAAATAAAATCTAAATTATTTTTTATTCAATTGATATTTATATAATTATTTATTAAATTATTTTTTTTCTTTTCACCGTAAACTAAGTTAAAACACTTAAAGAAAAGAAAAAATATACTATAATTGTGAGTCCTGGGTTTCTAAATTAATACTCAATTACTAATTTAAGGCAAGAGATGACGATCTTGGTGACTCATAAAATTTATTGATACAAAATAATTAGTTTAAATAAAATATAAATTAATCATTACAAATCCCAATTTGTCGGAAACTTATTGCGGAAAAATAGTTTATAACGAGACGCTAGAAGTAGGAAATGATTAATCATGTATGCAATTGATATTGGTAGGTAATAAAAATAATGATAATAAAGCAAAGATAAATTTAAAATTGTAATTGACATGACAATTTTAAACAATTTTAACAATATATACATTTATGCCTAAAGTTACCAATAAAATAAACTAAGAAAAGTTCAATACAACTATAACTTCATTCAAAGTATCTTAAAGATTTATTAAATGTAATATGCAAGAGTAATTAACAACTGTACATCTATGTTCCTTGTGATTGCACCTAGTGAAAAATTTTGAAAACTGTACCCATCCGTTGCACAACCTAAGCTAAAACCATGCCACGTAGTGGACAAATGGACAATATAGCCATATCATTGTCTGAATATTTAACAAAGAAGCCAAACATAATCCTTCGAACTGATGAAAATCTTCCTTATAAATACATAGCGTGCAAAATCGTCATCACTAAACCTTAGACCAATAGCCATCTACTCTCTACCATAATTTTTACGTAGCTAATTATTATATATATAATACCTATATACATACCCAGCAGCACCCTGTTGAACCAATAGTCACCGATTGAAAAATATGACAGGTTTGTAAATATAAAGACCCGACGTGCTCAATTCTCAAACTAAGCACACCAAGTCCCCAACCACGTATAACTCTTACGAATTATACGTAAGATTGTCTTAAAAAAAGGTGTTTATGTTGAACATTGCTAAACCAATTTTAGAATTTATGATATCGTTTAGTTAGATTTTTAAATAACTGGATTCGGTAGTGGAAAATCAAATTTTATAAAACACTTATAAACTTCTACTCCCTACAGAGCAAACCGGTTTTCTAAGAAACCAACTTTATAAAAACACTTTATGATCTACTCATAGGGATAGATAATCATTTACAATCAATTGAGCATTAACAAAAGAAAATACAATTAATAAATATATCCAGTCCTCTTACAAAACAAAACAAAAGAAGAAAACAAAATACAAGTAATATCTCGATCCTATCACACTTCACTCATTCTTCCATATATTCAGAATCGCCCAAAACTCGGGACAAACATCATCACATCAATCATCATCACCATCACCATCCTCATCAACATCAACATCAGCAACAATAATAAGAACAACAACATCAAAAACCTCCACATCATCATCAAGTCATCATCTCATCATCATCATCAACAACAACAATACCTATAAAAAGAATAACAACAACAATAATGAGCCGAGCCCCGTACATAGTAACACAATTACACATGGAGTGGCACACGACTTAAACTATATGCAATGCACAGCCATAGATTATTATATTTTCTTTAAAGTAAATAAACAACTATCACATGAGCACTCACACTCCGAATCAAGCAATGGGAATCTGAGGATCCTGAGTAACGCTCACGACGCTCAGGGGGTTGATATAAGTAGTGTAAAGACCCGACATGCTCAATTCTCAAATTAAGCACACCAAGTCCCCAACCACGTATAACTCTTACGAATTATACGTAAGGTTGTCTTAAAAGAAGGTGTTTATGTTGAACATTGCTATCCGATTTTAAGTTATGAAATCGTTTAGTTAGATTTTCGGATAACTGGATTTAGCAGCGGAAATGAATTTTATAAATCAATTTAGAAATAAAGACATTTCAAAACTTTCACTCTTACAAGAGGAAAAGCTTTCACTTAAACAAATTTTTACAAAAGCTTAGTTATAAAACATGGGCATTAACAAGCTCTTAATGAAAATACAAATTTATAAATGAATCCAGTCCCTATAAAACAAATAAAAGAAGAAACAAAACAACTAAACTACTCGACGCTCCTAACTCACATCACTCAACCACAATCCTTCCCGAATCAACGGAAGCACCCAAAAGCCCAAGACAACATCTCCAATAGCAACAACATCATCATATCATCATCTCATCATCCATCATTACCGATATCAACAAGAACTCATCATCATCAACTTCATCAACATCGTCTTTATCAACAACAAAACCTGTAAAAAGAATAACAACAACAAGAATGAGCCGAAGCCCAGTACACAGCAACACAATCACACACGGAATGGCACACGAGCTTAACTAAATGCAATGCGTCAATCCACAAGTTATTATCTTTTCATTAAAATAAACAAATCAACAATGGAGCACTCACACTCCGGAACAAGCCAATGGGAATCTGGGATCCTGAGTAACGCTCACGACGCTCAGGGGGTTGATATAAGCAGCCCGAATACTTATATCTCCTAGATAACGTTACACTGAAAAAGAAATAGTAATCTCATCCAGGACTCATAGTCGCTACTTAACTTCACTTAACTTAATCCATAATATAATTTAATTCACATGCCCCCATAAACATTGAATTAAATCATATTACTTCCTCTCAAGATTAAGTAAACGTTACGCAGTTACCACATTCCTTATCGATTACCGCTAAGCCTAGTCATTGCATCATGACTATTGGCCTAAGCGCCTATTATAATATTGTCATTGCATCATGACAACTCGCCGAGCCAAATCATTGCATCATGATAAGTGGCCTAAGCGTTTATTCTAACCTTGTCATTGCATCATGACAAGTTGGCGCTCCTCGGACCGGATTCAACGACTTAAGGCACAATCAACACTCATCAATTATTAAGCCGAGTTTAAGTCTTAATCAGTTTAGAATGCCTATCCTAACATTCAACACGCAAGTTACTGCGTACCTTGAATATGAAATCCAAACATAGCCTTGGAAGGAATTTCAGAAGATAAATCAGATATCCACTTCTGTTAAGGAAAGAATTCGTATAAGAAACTAAACTAAACTAACCATCTACTTCATCAAAATCATATAAGAACTTAAGCTATTTATCCATTCGTCTCAAACTCATTTTATTAAATCCTATTTGATCAGACACTAATGTGGAACCCCACTATGGCTGCGAAGATCGCCCCGCCAAAATATGGACAGTTCTCCTTTGTCTGTCAAAGTATTTCTTTTCTCTTTATTTATAGTGTTTTATTACAAAAGCATTAACAAAGAATTCACAAACCAAAAACATTCATTTTCCAAGTGAACACACATTTGAAACAACATATTCCCCATATTAATCAAAGATCATCCTAATTCATTCATTTAATCTAATTATTTGTTACTAACCCATTTTAGCTTAACCTTAGTCAATTTGATTAAAATTAGTCATTCGATTCATTTACTAAGTCAAGTTGATTAAACATAGACAATCTAATTCATTTTAGCTTAGTAAAGTTCATTAAGTCAAATTGGACTTAGATTAATTACTAATTCATTATATATCTAAGATCTAATCACTTAATCCCAAGTTAGCTTAAACCTAGCCAAATTCATCAAAGTTAAATAATCTAATCCATTTTAGTTCATTCAAGTTCATTTAGTCAAGTTGAACCTTGGCTAATTAACTAAGTTCATTTAAGTTCAAGCTAATCATAAGAACAAATAATAAACAAATCTTAAACTTAGCATGAAGGAAATTCAAATAAAATTCATATAGATACATAAGTCATCATTTATATACTTACCAAGATCATTTAGTTTCATTAAGTCATCACAACATCATAAATCAAGCAATGGAAATCATATATACAACATAACTACTTTTAGTTTAATACTCATAGAAATTCAATTATTTGTTGAATTTATAAATCTATCTAAATCATGCTTAATTATATCCCTCAATCATCATTACACATCAAATATCACTTCTCTATCTCGTTTTAGCTCAAAAAGATCCATTTCCTAAGTAAAAACACATAAAACAAACAAAACAAGTTTTTGACTTTGTTTGAAAATTATAAAGGCTGGAAAGAACTAAAATTTAAGTATCGATAATTTCCGAATTTGTAAAAACTCAAAACATAAAAATTGTAGATCTCTTTTTAAGCTTTCCAACGCAACTTGAATCACTCAAATCGGAGTTCGTATGAAAAAGTTATGATCAATTTACAAAACAGTGTCGCGTCAGGAAGAAATCCGCGAGCGCTACACCCTTGGCAACGGGGTGTTTTGAAGGCCGTTTTGACTCAGGGGAAGTGAAATTTTTTGATCCGAGAGCACTACACCCTTGGCAACAGGGGTGTTTTGGACACTACACCCTTGGCAACGGGGTGTTTTGGAGGCCGTTTCAACTCAGGGGAAATGAAATTTTTGATCCGATAGCACTACACCCTTGGCAACAGGGGTGTTTTGACAGGTGTAGTGACATATTTACGAAATTCCTTGTTTCAAACACTAATTTTACAAAATTTTTACACTTCAAACCTTCTCCAAAACACTTTACAACCATCATACTACACCCTACATCTATTCTAACATCCTCAAACATGCATAAACTTCACATTCACCACATCAAACATCTCAAACTTCATCAACTTCCATAACTACTATTCATCATCTTCTTCCTCCTTCAAACCCGACCTCCAAAAAGCATATATCAACAAATACTTAAATAAACAGCACTCTCAACCCAATTCAACATCAATTCATCAATTACAAATGCAAATAACAAGTAAAAACAAAGAGAAATAGAAAATGAAAACTTAGCTTTTTTGAGCCTACTCATGCAATTTCTTATTCTTCTTCTTGGGGAAGCTAATTCTACTTGATCTCCTCTTTCTATCTTGTTGAAATTGAGATTCATGTCTTGGATTTTGGAGAGGGAAAGAAGAACAAGAAGAAGAAGAAGAAGAAGAAGAAGAAAGAAAGAAAGAAAGAAAAGGGGAAAAACGAAAAATGAAAAAGAAGGAAAGAAGAGGCAGCAAAAGGAAAATAAAAAGAAAAGGAAAGGATAAATCTAAAATATATATATTTTAGAAATAAGGTATAGGTTTAGAACTATCAGATCAATATCTATAGTTCTAGAAACATTTAAAAGATAATTTTAGAACCGATAGATTAGAAATTAAGAACTTATAATAAGAACTTAATTTAGGAATCTATTTTGGATGAAAGATATTTAATTTGAGTTCGGGTTTAAGAACTGATATTTTTATTCAAGCAAATGAACTCAAATTTTGTAAAGATTTAGGAATTAGTGTTTAAGCTAAGAATCAAGAGTTTAGGAATCCTCTAAACATTTCAATGACTTGTTTAGAGAATTTAGATTTCAAATCTCAAATTTCATTTAATTAATTACTAATCTAACTTTGTCAACTTGTCTATTTATATCCTATGATTCATTTGATTTATTTAATCTATCTAAACTCAATTTCTAATCTTGGTAAAGATTTGGGGTATTTCATTCTTCCCAACTTACAAGAATTTCGTCCTCGAAATTCACTTAACTTTTGTTGATAGAAGACATATCATATTACTTTTAAACTTCTTCATTCAAAAATTTTCCTTATTTGAGATTTTTATTTCCCATTACGTTTTCGCTGCGCACTCTGATCATTTGTTTGAACTTTGTTCTTATACTTCTTCATTTTGAATTATTTGAAAAACATATATAAATTTCAAATTCTAGTTGTATATGATTATTGTCAAAAAGATTTTGAAGTTCTATTGGATATTTTCATTAATTTTGATTTCGAAAAACATATTGGGATTTTGAATTACTTTTTCTTTGATCACTTGTATTTGGAAACTTTCTTTTCATTTTCTTTACAAGAAACATTTTGATATTCGAGTTACATTGATTTCATTCTTTTCTTGAAAATCATTTGTTCATGTATTGATTTTAATATTTTGAAAACTTTAATGTCTCTTTAACTTACTCAACTGATTTTCCATGCAACTTCAGAATATATATAGCAATAGGAATTAATTTAGTGAATTCAACCCCCACTGACTCGATTTTTAGGAAGACTCAAACTCAAACAAAAACAACAAACGACTCTGACTCACTTATGTATCTCGCCTTTGAGATAAACACACAAACATGACACAAAAAACATAACAAAACGACTCAACAACGAGGGTTATAAATTCACTATTCCATTCTCACTTGTATATATATGTCAATTTGCATATGAAACATACAGTATCTAAATTTTTTAATGATCAAAGATGTTATGTTTGGTATTCATCTTGATATGGTAGTAATCAAGACGTCTCATGCCATTTTGGTCGCACATTATATATGGAATTCGATTCTATTTGGGATCGAGAATATGGAATCGATGATAAATAGTTATCTATTCAGTGTTTTAGGATTTCAAATCTTGGTTTTTCATTTTAGCAAAATATTAACTTTTGAAAATTCTCTTCAACTTTCACTTTTAGTACACGTAGAATATTTCAAGAATTATCTCATTTAATCTTTTGATTTTGGGAGAAACTTGTATTTGATTTAGATTTGATAGTCAATTTGAAAATTTCGATTTTGCTATATCATTAGATTTTTGACATATGTTATCGTATTAATAGAGATTGGAGGTTGAAATTTACTTTCCAATCTACTTGTAATTTGGAACTATTCTTTTCATTTTGGGTTTTCTTTTCCACTTGATTTTAATTTATATCTCTCACATATATAAATTTGATATGTAAAGGTCGATTTGATATTTCAAATTTTCTTTTCTATTTGATTCTCTTCATTTGTCAACATATCAACAAATTTGACTTAAGAGAGGAAGAAAGAAAATTCCTATTATAGTCTATCAAATTTTATTAAAACAACACTTCAAAACATAACATACAAACACCTAATGTCTATCTCAAATTTTAAAGGATTTAGGGGGTAAATCCTAGTATTTGTCTAAATCATTTGTGTTCTACTTATATTTAGCCAAAGTTGAGTTAAGTTCATTTTACAAGCAAGCATCAAACAAGCACTCACAATTATATTATAAACAAAACACACATACATATATATATCACATAGCAATCACCATTACATTATAAAAGAAATCAATGTAAAAGAAACATATACATAAACAGCGCATAGGAATCATGCAATGTTCATTTAAGTTCATTTTCAAATATCAACAGAAAATATAATAAATTTAAGCCAAGTTGATTAATTTAGTGTGTCAAATCAATTTTATTAACTACTAACTAATGGTTTATCAACAACAAAAAACAATAAACAAGCAAACAAACAAACCGGATTCCCAAGCTTTCCCGCACTCAACTCACCGAATCTAAACGAATCCTAATTCATTATGCAAAAAGGCAATGTTCAAGATAAACATTGCTCTGATACCATTTGTAAAGACCCGACATGCTCAATTCTCAAATTAAGCACACCAAGTCCCCAACCACGTATAACTCTTACGAATTATACGTAAGGTTGTCTTAAAAGAAGGTGTTTATGTTGAACATTGCTATCCGATTTTAAGTTATGAAATCGTTTAGTTAGATTTTCGGATAACTGGATTTAGCAGCGGAAATAAATTTTATAAATCAATTTAGAAATAAAGACATTTCAAAACTTCCACTCTTACAAGAGGAAAAGCTTTCACTTAAACAAATTTTTACAAAAGCTTAGTTATAAAACATGGGCATTAACAAGCTCTTAATGAAAATACAAATTTATAAATGAATCCAGTCCCTATAAAACAAATAAAAGAAGAAACAAAACAACTAAATACTCGACGCTCCTAACTCACTCAATCACAATCCTTCCCGAATCAACGGAAGCACCCAAAAGCCCAAGACAACATCTCCAATATCAACAAATCACAATCATTCATCTCATCATCCATCATTACCATATCAACAAGAACTCATCATCATCAACTTCATCAACATCGTCTTTATCAACAACAAAACCTGTAAAAAGAATAACAACAACAAGAATGAGCCGAAGCCCAGTACACAGCAACACAATCACACACGGAATGGCACACGAGCTTAACTAAATGCAATGCGTCAATCCACAAGTTATTATCTTTTCATTAAAATAAACAAATCAACAATGGAGCACTCACACTCCGGAACAAGCCAATGGGAATCTGGGGATCCTGAGTAACGCTCACGACGCTCAGGGGGTTGATATAAGCAGCCCGAATACTTATATCTCCTAGATAACGTTACACTGAAAAAGAAATAGTAATCTCATCCAGGACTCATAGTCGCTACTTAACTTCACTTAACTTAATCCATAATATAATTTAATTCACATGCCCCCATAAACATTGAATTAAATCATATTACTTCCTCTCAAGATTAAGTAAACGTTACGCAGTTACCACATTCCTTATCGATTACCCGCTAAGCCTAGTCATTGCATCATGACTATTGGCCTAAGCGCCTATTATAATATTGTCATTGCATCATGACAACTCGCCGAGCCAAATCATTGCATCATGATAAGTGGCCTAAGCGTTTATTCTAACCTTGTCATTGCATCATGACAAGTTGGCGCTCCTCGGACCGGATTCAACGACTTAAGGCACAATCAACACTCATCAATTATTAAGCCGAGTTTAAGTCTTAATCAGTTTAGAATGCCTATCCTAACATTCAACACGCAAGTTACTGCGTACCTTGAATATGAAATCCAAACATAGCCTTGGAAGGAATTTCAGAAGATAAATCAGATATCCACTTCTGTTAAGGAAAGAATTCGTATAAGAAACTAAACTAAACTAACCATCTACTTCATCAAAATCATATAAGAACTTAAGCTATTTATCCATTCGTCTCAAACTCATTTTATTAAATCCTATTTGATCAGACACTAATGTGGAACCCCACTATGGCTGCGAAGATCGCCCCGCCAAAATATGGACAGTTCTCCTTTGTCTGTCAAAGTATTTCTTTTCTCTTTATTTATAGTGTTTTATTACAAAAGCATTAACAAAGAATTCACAAACCAAAAACATTCATTTTCCAAGTGAACACACATTTGAAACAACATATTCCCCATATTAATCAAAGATCATCCTAATTCATTCATTTAATCTAATTATTTGTTACTAACCCATTTTAGCTTAACCTTAGTCAATTTGATTAAAATTAGTCATTCGATTCATTTACTAAGTCAAGTTGATTAAACATAGACAATCTAATTCATTTTAGCTTAGTAAAGTTCATTAAGTCAAATTGGACTTAGATTAATTACTAATTCATTATATATCTAAGATCTAATCACTTAATCCCAAGTTAGCTTAAACCTAGCCAAATTCATCAAAGTTAAATAATCTAATCCATTTTAGTTCATTCAAGTTCATTTAGTCAAGTTGAACCTTGGCTATTAACTAAGTTCATTTAAGTTCAAGCTAATCATAAGAACAAATAATAAACAAATCTTAAACTTAGCATGAAGGAAATTCAAATAAAATTCATATAGATACATAAGTCATCATTTATATACTTACCAAGATCATTTAGTTTCATTAAGTCATCACAACATCATAAATCAAGCAATGGAAATCATATATACAACATAACTACTTTTAGTTTAATACTCATAGAAATTCAATTATTTGTTGAATTTATAAATCTATCTAAATCATGCTTAATTATATCCCTCAATCATCATTACACATCAAATATCACTTCTCTATCTCGTTTTAGCTCAAAAAGATCCATTTCCTAAGTAAAAACACATAAAACAAACAAAACAAGTTTTTGACTTTGTTTGAAAATTATAAAGGCTGGAAAGAACTAAAATTTAAGTATCGATAATTTCCGAATTTGTAAAAACTCAAAACATAAAAATTGTAGATCTCTTTTTAAGCTTTCCAACGCAACTTGAATCACTCAAATCGGAGTTCGTATGAAAAAGTTATGATCAATTTACAAAACAGTGTCGCGTCAGGGAAGAAATCCGCGAGCGCTACACCCTTGGCAACGGGGTGTTTTGAAGGCCGTTTTGACTCAGGGGAAGTGAAATTTTTTGATCCGAGAGCACTACACCCTTGGCAACAGGGGTGTTTTGGACACTACACCCTTGGCAACGGGGTGTTTTGGAGGCCGTTTCAACTCAGGGGAAATGAAATTTTTGATCCGATAGCACTACACCCTTGGCAACAGGGGTGTTTTGACAGGTGTAGTGACATATTTACGAAATTCCTTGTTTCAAACACTAATTTTACAAAATTTTTACACTTCAAACCTTCTCCAAAACACTTTACAACCATCATACTACACCCTACATCTATTCTAACATCCTCAAACATGCATAAACTTCACATTCACCACATCAAACATCTCAAACTTCATCAACTTCCATAACTACTATTCATCATCTTCTTCCTCCTTCATAACCCGACCTCCAAAAAGCATATATCAACAAATACTTAAATAAACAGCACTCTCAACCCAATTCAACATCAATTCATCAATTAAAATGCAAATAACAAGTAAAAACAAAGAGAAATAGAAAATGAAAACTTAGCTTTTTGAGCCTACTCATGCAATTTCTTATTCTTCTTCTTGGGGAAGCTAATTCTACTTGATCTCCTCTTTCTATCTTGTTGAAATTGAGATTCATGTCTTGGATTTTGGAGAGGGAAAGAAGAACAAGAAGAAGAAGAAGAAGAAGAAGAAAGAAAGAAAGAAAGAAAGAAAAGGGGAAAAACGAAAAATGAAAAAGAAGGAAAGAAGAGGCAGCAAAAGGAAAATAAAAAGAAAAGGAAAGGATAAATCTAAAATATATATATTTTAGAAATAAGGTATAGGTTTAGAACTATCAGATCAATATCTATAGTTCTAGAAACATTTAAAAGATAATTTTAGAACCGATAGATTAGAAATTAAGAACTTATAATAAGAACTTAATTTAGGAATCTATTTTGGATGAAAGATATTTAATTTGAGTTCGGGTTTAAGAACTGATATTTTTATTCAAGCAAATGAACTCAAATTTTGTAAAGATTTAGGAATTAGTGTTTAAGCTAAGAATCAAGAGTTTAGGAATCCTCTAAACATTTCAATGACTTGTTTAGAGAATTTAGATTTCAAATCTCAAATTTCATTTAATTAATTACTAATCTAACTTTGTCAACTTGTCTATTTATATCCTATGATTCATTTGATTTATTTAATCTATCTAAACTCAATTTCTAATCTTGGTAAAGATTTGGGGTATTTCAAGTAGCCCGAATACTTATATCTCCTAGATAACGTTACACTGAAAAGAAATAGTAATCTTATCCAGGGCTTATAGCTGTTACCCAACTCTACTTAGACTCAGTCCATAATATAAATCTAGTTCACACGCTCCCATAAACGTTGAACTAAACTATGATACTTCTTTCCAAGTTTAAGTAAATGTTACACTGTTACTATATTTCCTTCGATTACCCATTGAGCCATGTCATTTCATCATGACAAGTGGCCTAAGCGCCTATTATAATATTGTCATTGCATCATGACAACCCGCCGACCCAAATCATTGCATCATGATAAGTGGCCTAAGCGTTTATTCTAACATTGTCATTGCATCATGACAAGTTGTTGCTCCTCGGACCGGATTCAACGACTTAAAGCACAATCAACACTCATCAATTATTAAGTCGAGTTTAAGTCTTAATCAGTTTAGAATGTCTATCCTAACATTCAACACGCAAGTTACTGCGTACCTTGAATAGGAATCCAAACATAGCCTCAGAAGGAAATTTCATAAGATAATTCAAAAGATAAATAGATATCTACTTCTGTTAAGGAAAAAACTCATATAGAACTAACTAAACTACATCTCACTTCATCAAAATCATATAAGAACTCAAGCTATTTATCCATTCATCTCAAACTCATTTTATTAAACCCTATTTGATCAGACACTAAATAGGAACCCCACTATGGCTGCGAAGATCGCCCCGCCAAAATATGGACGGTTCTCCTTTGTCTGTCAAAGAATTTCTTTTCTCTTTATTTATAGTGTTTTATTACAAAAGCATTAACAAAGAATTCATAAACCAAAACATTCAATTTTCAAGTAAACACACAATTTGAAAGAACATATTCTCCATATTATTCAAAGATCATCCTAATTCATTCATCTAAGCTAATAAATAGCTATTAACCCATTTAGCTTAACATTAGCCAAATTGATTAAAATTAGTCATTTGATTCATTTACTAAGTCAAGTTGATTAAACTTAGGCGATCTAATTCATTTAGCTTAGTAAAGTTCATTAAGCCAAGTGGACTTAGATTAATTACAAATTCATTATATATCTAAGATCTAGTCACTTAATCCCAAGTTAGCTTAAACCTAGCCAAATTCATCAAAGTTAAACAATCTAATCCATTTTAGTTCATTTAAGTTCATTTAGTCAAGTTGAACCTAGGTTTGTTAACTAAGTTCTTTTATAACTAACTTCTAGATTTAATCTAATTATTTGTTAAATCTATAAATCTACTTAACCCATGTTTAATTACATGAATTAATTCACTTAGCACATCAAATATCACTTATCTATCTCATTTTAGCTCAAAAAGATCCATTTCCTAAGCAAAACCACATTTAACAAAAAAACTAGATTTTGACTTTGTTTGAAAAGTACATGGCTGGAAGAACTAAAATTTAAGCATCGATAATTTTCGAACTTGTAAAAACTCAAAACATGAAATTGTATATCTCTTTTTAAGCTTTCCAATGCAACTTGAATCACCTCAATCGGAGGTCGTATGAAAAAAGTTATGACTAATTTACAAAACAGTGTCGCGTCAAGGAAGAAATCCGAGAGCGCTTGCAAACGGGGCCGTTTGGGAGCCCGTTTGCACTCAGGGGAAAATGAAATTTTATTCGAGAGCGCAAACCCTTGCAAACGGGGCCGTTTGTTCCAACACCCCCCACCCCCCCCCCCCCTCTCCCAAATGGGGCCGTTTACTGCAAACACCCCCAAACGGGGTGTTTGCCCAGCGTTTGACACTTTTACGAAATTCCTTGTTTCAAACACGAATTTTACTAAGTTTTTTCACTTCAAACCTTCTCCAAAACACTTTAACAACCATCATACTACACCCTACATCTATTTAACATCCTCAAACATGCATAAACGTCACATTCACCACATCAAACATCTCAAACTTCATCAACCTCCATAACCATATTCATCATCTTCTTCGTCCTTCAAAACCCAACTGCCATCAACCACGAAACCAACAAATATATATAAACAACTGTAAGCCCCGGAAAATTTAAGAATAATTTCAAAATGAATTCGAAAATAAACCTTAAAATCACTCCAAATTAAAACCGAATTTCGACAAATCCTAAATTACGAACGAATCCAAAATTTCTCAATCTTGAGAAAAATCTAAAATAAAATAAGGACTACAAAGTCCTTAAGTCCAAAAAACCATTACGTAAGATAAACTTCTTACCTAATCTACAATTCAAAAATCGAGATAAAAATAAACACAGTGATAATTTGCTAAAGAGTAAGTTAATCCATAACATGACAATTTGAAGGATCAGGAAATCACCAAAGGCAATTCCATAACTAGGCTTTGGCACGATAAGAAAAACTTCATCTGCCAATAATAAAATATAGACTTTGGGAATTCCCAAACGACCAGACTATAATCCTAAGAGACGGAAATCACAATAAAGCCTTAACGATCAAATCAAACTCTCAAGAATCATAGAACGAGTTAGAAATTGAAATCTCGTAATCTTAAGAAGGAAGAATTCAAGAAACAAAATAACAAATTAATAATCCTTAAGTTAACCAATTGTTCATAAAACCTTAAATGAAGCAAAAATAAATTCGAAAACAAAACACTATGAAGATCCTTTTTCAAAGCAAATTATAAGAATCAAGATTTCCCAAAATCATTCCAAAAATCGATATTTGACTCAAACTCAAGAAAATCATATCTGGTAACCATTACCGATATAATTCCGAATATAATAATTCAACTCAAGATTTCCGAAAGCAATAAGAGATATTAAATGCTTATAAAAATAAAATTTAAAATAAATCATTCTCAAACTACATACGTTGTATAAACAGAAAATCTCAAGTTTCCAACTTGGCAATACCTAAACCGGAAAGTCATCCGGAAACCCTAACCGGAATACAATAGCTTAAGTCCGGCAATCTAGCGCCCTTAACTCTAGAGGCCGAAAGATAGTTTAAATAAGTAGAATAGCTCGTAGTAATATAAGTTTGTTCACAAATATCAGATTGGTAAATTTTTGACCTATCTCGAACCCGTTCGGATACAGACTTCGAAAAGCGTGTCCCGGGACTCGAGATATCAAAAATATACCATTAGTACCGTTAGACTCGTAATTTCGCGAGATTTCTAAATATATCAGTTATATAATTTTTCGGGTTATAAAAGTTACAGTTATAACCTTTTTATCGTATTTTCATTTAGACCGGTAATTGATTATTCTTTTGCACTATTCATTTTATTTCATTACACAATTTTATTATTATTATTATTATTTTTATACCCTGGGTTTCCTAGTAATCAAGTAAACTTCGGAAACCGGAAAATGAAACCCTAAATCAGTTTAGTTCAAAGCGTTATGAGAAAGACCTAGAAACCCTGAATCCGGCTTTTCCTCGATTTCCAAATAAGAAACTTTTATAAGCAAAATTAATTTTGTATATAGTTCTTGATTATATTTCAAACCAAGAAAAGATCAGATTTCGAGAAAATTTCAATTCCGGGTCATCCCGAGACCCATTATAGAAAAGCGTGCCCCGGAACTAGAATTTCAAAAATTTCTTTATGAATACTCATTTGAATCGAAATAAAATAAGGATTTCAAAAATATATTTTTCATAATTTTCCGGCTTACGAAAAATACAGTTATAGCCTTTTTATTCGTATTTCCTTACTACCGGAAAATCAAATTGTCTTGTCAACTATTCACTACTATTCAAAAAGTACCACCTACACTACCTATTAGCCACCTACAAGTCTAAGCCTTACCATCACTCATCAAACCCATTCTTCCATAACTTTTGTCCCTTAACTTCTCTTACACTCTTAACAATTTCACATCAAGTTAAATCAATCAAAACAAAGTCAAATCAAACTTTTTCTTTCCCCCTCATGAATAGTGATGGACGAAATGCCCCCCCTTCAATGCTCCATTTGAATTTTCTTTTACTTCTTTAACCTAAATCCACTCCATATATAAGCTATCTTTTCTCTCTCTCTCCTCATTCTTTCACTTTCCAAAGTTTCACAAAGTGAAAAACTCTCAAAAAGCTCTCTTTTCTCTCCCCATTTCCCTCTCTTGGCCGAAACTTTAAGCTCCCCCACATACACACACAACTTCCATTCTTCTCTTCATCTTCCATTTACCTTCAAGTAAGTAAAGTTCCATTACTTCCAACTCATGAAACTTTGTTATGGCTAAGTGATTTTTGGTTGTCTCAACTCCATGTTCCCATGATCTTGTAGTAGGAACAATGAGATAACAATACAAAAATCCCGAACCATTTCAAAGTAGATCTATCTTTTAAAGGAGTTTCTATACCAAAAGCTTTACTTTTATCCATCAAAAAGTCTTTTAAACAAAGGATCTTTTATAAAAATATGGTTTTTATGTTTTCAAAACTCATTTAACATTTGATAAAGTAGATCCATCATATTACTACTCATGATCATGTAGGCATTTAAGGTTTCATTTCTATTTTTGTGTTTATGTGCATTAATAGTCTTTAATGCTTTTGTCTTAGTAAATACCTTCCTAGTATGTAGATCTATGGTTAGATAAGTTAATAAAGTCAAAAAGGAAAACACTTTTCAAAATATGAGCTTGTGTAAATTCGGATCACTTTGAAAACCTAGGTCAAAAACACTTTTATCAACTTCTAAACATGTATTTTACAAGAGAAATGAAGCCTATGGGTGATAGATAATGTTTGGTAGTATTTTTCATGGGTCTAAATGAGATTTTTCTAAAGAAAATGTTGGAAACAAGAAATGAAGTCCAATAGAAGTTTTGAACTAAAAGTCATATAGATGAAATTCGTAATAATGGATGTATGGTTAGAAAACACTATTTTTCCAACTTCAAAAATGGTATTTTCTTAAATAAATGAAGTCCTTAGGATATAGGTATAATAAATACTTAAAGTTTTGAGTATAAAATATTTTCTCAAAGGAATCAACTTGAAAGTGGAATTTTCTAAATTCGGATTTTTGGAAACCCCATAGAAAAGACCCACTTAAAAGTTTATAAATGAGATTTTATTTAAGAAATAAAGGCCTTAGGATATAACTAATATAAGGGTCAAAATTCTTTAAACAAAGTGGAGTTTTTCTAAAGAAAATCCTTGTAAAATGTAGATGTGGTCAAGTGTAGTAAATTCACTTACTAAACTTTGGTATGAAATGGTTTCTAAGAAAAGTTTATTTTCAAATTCTTTAAACTAAAAAGTTATAAGAACATAGACTCATTGAGTTCATATCATGACATTCATGATAGGGAAAATCATTACCATTGCATTTAGTTTCATTTTACTTAGGAATCTCAAGTGCATTCATGAAAACCGCATTTTCGGAATTTATGTTACCGCTGTACAGATCTGATCCATCGTTTCCGAGGCTTAGATATTTTCAAAACTTGATTTAAACTTCGTATTTAGAAAGCTCTTCCGAAGTAGATAGAAATCGATATAAAATTTGCGAGATTCCGAGTTAAAATGACCAAGTTATGGCCGTTTTAAGTTGGAATTCCCGCTTAGGACGCGAATTACGAATTTGATAAGTTCGTATGAAGTCGTTGGATTAGTTTGAGTGAAATACTGATTAGAGTATTTTTCCTTTTTAGGTTATCCCGAGTTCGACGATTCCCTACCACCGGACTATTATTACTAGAAGACCGGTGATCCAATGGCTGAGTGAGTTTTCTCCTTGTTTTGTTACCTTGATTGTGCTTGTAATTAGTCGCATTAGAATTTTAGGAACAAGATAAAAATCGATGTGAATGGGGATGGGATATATGATGAGACTGTGATGAATGTATGCCAAGGAATACTAAAGCATATCGAAACCACGATTTGATTGGATAACTGCATGATTCATATTATTTATGTGTATGATATTGCCTGGTCACTCTAAAGAATGTATAAATATTTTGACCTAAGCAAAAAGTAAATTGATCATGCATCGCATCGGACATATTGCATTTGGTAGCGTGCTACTCCTACGCAGGTCGATCGGTATGGTCCGTTGATTGCCTCGTTTGAATAACGAGCCCGGTGCCAGAGCTCATTCTCGGGTACTAAGGCGCATGTGGATGCATCCTTGGATGAGCCTAGCCGAGTCGAGTGCTAAGAGCCGAGGGCTTGGGGACTAGCAGCGGTCGTGTAGACTCAATACCATTCCTAACCCAAGATACGGAGGGCGTAAATCCGTTCTGTGTGTGGGTTCCGGTTACCCATGCATAATTGCTTGCTCACGTGTTTGTTCATGCATAGCATATGATTGATTAATAACTTGTTTGTTATGGTACAGAATTAAGGGAATTCTCACTAAGCTAGTGTAGCTTATACCCCAATAGTTGTTTAAATGAGCAGGTTATTCCAAGAATGCTAAGTGGGGACCAAGATGGTTGAAGTCGAGAATGACTTCGGGATTCCGGCAAGATATAAGAATGCTTGAGTTTTTGGCTAAGCTTACGATTGGCCTTGTAATAGTTTTATGTAGTGAGTCTTGGGAAATGTAATTGAAGCTTGATGATTATATTTTGAAGTATAGTATTTTGTATTTGGAGTATAGTGGATTGTATTTCCTTTACATTGTTACTCAATTGTATCAACATAAAATGTATCATTCCGATTTGTCTCCTTTATGTGTTAGACGCCTTGTACATAGTATGGAAGCCTTCGCGTGACTGAGGTGGTCATTCTTAGGCTTTAATATTGTGTACGGCGGACTGCCACGTTTAGGGTACCCTTCGGGGCGTGACAACAACAATCCCAACTCATTTCAACATCAATTCATCAATTAAACAAGAAAATAACAAATAAGACAAATATGAATTGAATTAGAAAACTTAGCTTTTTGGCTAAATCATGCAATTTCTTGTACTTCTAGCTTTGATTTCCTTATTCTATTCTCATATTCTACTTGATTCCTCTTTTTCTCTTATTGAGTTTGAGATTTATGTGTTGGATTTGGAGAAAGAAAGAAAGAAAGAAAGAAAGAAAGAAAGAAAGAAGAAGAAGAAGAAGAAGAAGAAGAAGAAAAGGGAAACGTAAAAAATGAAAGGGGAAAGGCAAAGGCAGCAAAAGTCAATAAAAGAAAAGGAAATGATAAAACTAAGTTTATATAAAATAGAATTAGGGGATAGTTTTAGAACTATCAGATCAATATTTATAGTTCGAGAAGTATTTAAAAGTTTGTTTCGGAACGAATATGTTAGAAATTAAGAACTTGCAATAAGAACTTAATTTGAGAATTTATTTTAGATAAAAGATATTTAATTTGAGTTCGGATTTAAGAACTGATATTTTTATTCAAGCATATGAACTCAAATTTTACTAAGATTTAGGAATTAGTATTTAGGCTAAGAATCAAGGATTTAGGAATCTTCTAAATATTTCAATGACTTGTTTAGAGAATTTAGATTTCAAATCTCAAATTTCATTTAATTAATTACTAATCTAACTTTGTCAACTTGTCCATTTATATCCTATGATTAATTCAATTCGTTCAAATCTATCTAAACCCAATTTCTAATATATGTGAAGGTTTGGGGTATTTCATTCTTCCCAATCCTACCCCCTACACACACATATATACATAAACATTGACCCATGCGCATATGGGTCAATTCTTGACCAGATTTTTCCAAACGCTAGCTATAATTGTGTTTCTATCCTTATAAGAAACATTTCCTGCTACATCAAAAAGATTCATTAGCAAAGCATTTGCTCATTAAATCTAATCTTTCTAGGCAATCAAAATGTGTTTAGTGATCATTTCAACGCGTGACTTAAAGGATTTTGCTTATCTAAATGATTATTCCTTACATGTTGCTTGTTCTATGTTATGGTAAAAAAATAGTAGGTTACTCGCTTATTGTTTTTGGGCAAATGTGACATCATTTAAGTGAATCACACAACTCAAATTGGAAATGTTTTCATTTCATATACCTATTTAATTAAATTTATTTAGAGGTAAATTACATCGAAAGGCATCAATGTTTGAAGGTATGTTCAATTAAGGCATCAACATTTTAAGTAATTCAAAAAAAAAAATCAACGTTTGTGGTAAAATTCATATAAAGTATCAATGTTTTAAGTAGTAAAAAGAAGTATCAATGTTTTCTAAAGTGAATCAAATAAGGTATGAATAATTAACCATTAATGAAAAGATATGAAGCTTAATTGAAAACTAATTGAAATGTTGATATCTTAAATGAACTTTGTAAAATGTTAATATCTTAAATGAACTTACCTCTAAACATTGACACCTTCTGGTATAATTTACCTATTTATTTACTGCAACGTGCATGCTTATACTAATCTACATGGTTTGTGGATAATAAATATGCTAAACAAATATAGTTATTAATCAAGTCCTAGCTTGCCAATAGCAATATGATGTTATGATTGCTGGATTTACTAACATCATTAGCAATGTAATCTCAACACTTGACTATTTATTAGTGCCTGCACTATTACACTCATGGCATGACACGAAATGGACCTAATGGCCATATTTTTATAAGCCTGGTTCAAAAGAGCCCTATGCATCTTAATTTGATGAACCTCAGTTTTCTCAAAATTCTTGTTTTATAAGCTTGACTTTTAAACATTTAGAATTGCACTCTTAGTTTTAAGCCGCCTATGGCCACTTTCACGATAATTGAACCTTCATATTCTTCTCAATTATTGGAATCTTTGTCAAGTTGATTCCTTCCTCGTTTAATTTGAGTCTATATGCCACTATCCTTAGTTGAGTCATTACATGCTACTCATGAGACTGCTCAAGGGTTACCCACTCGGTTAAGATATTGGCCACGCCACTACATGTCTTGTGCGTTTAATATGACATTTCATTTCAGATGGTATGTGATCATAATGATTTCATGCATATGCTTATGGATATATTAATATTTTATTGGTTGTAATTATTGCTCGTTGTATTTTTCATTTACTCACTTAGCTCGAATATGAGCTAGGGCGTTAGTTTTATAACCTCAGGTAATGAAGATAGGACTAGAATGGAAGGATGAGGCACTAGGCTTAGATTTGAGAGCATATGGATAGTGTTACAACTTTTGTATTATAAATAAATTTCAATATGTAATACTGGTAAAATACGAGTTTGGGCCGATGCTACCCAAAAGTTTTTTTTTTTTTGTAAAGGTACTTTTGCAATGATCTCTATAATATGGTTTTTAAGTAAGTGTTGTCTTCCATTTATCCTTATCTGTAACTTGGGGACAGCACAACAACCATCTTCTAGGGTCCAAATGCTCGGTATAAAGCCCTAGGAGGTGGGACGCTATGACTAAAAAAATGCTAATTATATTAGATTTCTTTCCTCAAATATATCATCATGTGAATATTAAAACAATTTATAAGATTTAATTATTAAATTTGTGTATAGTAATGTAGAACTTTACAATATAGTTTAATATTCCTTAATAGAGATGCACAAGCATTGTGAGCATCATATTATTGTGTAAATAAATTAACAAAAATTGTTATCAATGATACAAAATAATGAGTGATAGATTAAGATAATCATTATTTTATGTTCCTCTAGATTCGCTTTTTATCTTTATTGCCATTGATAGAGAGAAATCAATTATATATATAGAAATTGCATCTTCTTTTAAAATTTCAATAAGATTATTTACTAATGTCCATATTAGTTAATTGTAATTAATTTTAATACCATAATGAAGGACATGGAAAAAAATAAAAAATATAGCACTAAAGATGTCTGTATCCATTCTATCTAAGCATAATAGAAAATTTATTAACCCCCCTCATATTCGTCATGGACTCAATAGGGGGCTTAGTAGGATTATCCTAAAAGTCATATTACATATGCGCCCATAATATGACAATCATGTTACACATAAAAAGTTTTGAGACTTTGCTACTTACCATATTTTTGTATAACCAATGCCCCATTTCACCAAAAAACTATAGTGACACACTCTAAAAGCACCGTTGATGTGTGACTCAAATTCAGTCAAACAACAGCTCTACGTCTTGACCACCGACCTTAGATTTAGTTGAATTTGTTAGAAATTTTTTCCAAGAGCAAGTTATCATGAAGGCTAGTAGCTCTTGTATGTCGCCAACCTTGGCTTAAAAGTCGTTGGCCTTGGGCTAGCGTTGGAACCCAAATGCTGATTTTTCAACTGTCGACCATGCATACGGATATGTATGTGTGTGTGGTGTGTTTTAGGGTTTATGTGAATTTAGATTTGTGAGATCACTTGTATACACATAATTTGTACTCCTTTTTTCAATATTAGTGAATTCTTATCTTCTCTGCTCGTGGTTTTTCCCACAAGGGTTTTCACGTAAATCTTGTATGTGCTTTACTTTATCGCTTTAATTTTGTTTTTTGGCATTGTTTGTTAAATCCATTTATAACAAACTAGTATTAGAGCCAAAGGTTTGGTTTTGTTTTCTCCACAATAGTAATAGTAAAGTATAATATCCCGTTGTTGGATCGCAACACAGGATTTTCGCTATGGCAGGTCAAGATGCGAGGTAGATTTGGATGATGCTCTGTTAGGGTCTGATAAAATGCCTGCATCATGGTCACTGGAAGAAAAGCAATGTAAGGATAAAAAATCCCTCTCTCAAACTCATCTTCCTTTATCAAATCAAATATTGCAGAATATGTTGAAGGAGAAGACATTGCTAGGTTATGGCTGAAATTGGAGCAGTTATGTATGACAAAAAGTTTGACCAATAAATTACATTTGAAGCAGCGACTATATTCACACCATTTGACTAAAGATGGGTCTCTAGAAGATCACTTGACCCTCTTTAAAGAAATTATTTCTGATTTGGAAACTTTAGAGGTTAAGTATGATGGAGAGGATTTAGCTTTAATTTTATTGTGTTTACTACCTCCTTCTTATTCAAATTTTAGAGACACAATTTTGTATAGTCGTAATTCTCTTATTAGGAGGAAGTTTATGATGATTTGGCTTCTTTCAAAAGATGAACCATCTTGTAATTAGACTTTAGCCTCAAGTAGAGGGGGCTTGTTACTTGTAGTCGGAGTCAGGATCACAATTCTGGTGGTAATTCAAGAGGAAGATCAAAATCAGCAAACAGATATAAGATGTGCAAGTATTGCAAGAAGGAAAGACACATCAAATCTAAATGCTATAAGTTGTAGACAAAAATAAGAGAGCTACTAAAAATCAAAAGGGAAAACAACCAAAAAAATTAGGTGAAGCTGATGTAATTGAAGACCATAGTGGTAGAGAACTTTTCATTGCTTCTAGTGATAATCCTTAGACCAGTGAGGAGTGGATTCTTGATTCTGGTTGTACTTTTCATATGATTCCTAATTAAGACTGGTTTTCAACATATAAAATGGTATCTAAGGGTGTTGTCATGTTAGGTAATAACTCTTCTTGCAATGTTGCAGGTATTGGTACCATCAAAATCAAAATATTTGATGGTGTTGTCAGCGCCCTTAGAGATGTGAGACATGTGCTTGACTTGAAGAGAAATTTGATTTCTTTGAGTGCTCTTGATACAGAAGGGTATAAATATGCTGGTGAAAGTGGAGTTTTGAAGATCAGTAAAGGATCTCTTCTAAAAATTTCTATATCCACAAGACTTTCTTATAGGCTTCAATTATAGCAATATATTTTGCTTCAGTGGTAGATGGTGCAACATGCTTTTGCAATTTTGATTACCAAGACATTACTCCCCCTATATAAGTAATCAAATAACCTAAAGACTTTCTAGAATCAAGATCTCAGTCACATCAGCATGTAAAAGCCCTTTTAATACAGGTTTACTACCACCAAATTGCAACACAATCTGGAAGTGTCCTTGAGATACCCGAGAGTCCATTTAAGAGTAGTTCAATGCTCTTTACATGGACTCAAGAGATAACGATTAACCACACCAATAGCATGAACAATATCTAATCTAGTGCACACCATAACATGCATTAGACTACCAACTACAGAGACATAAGGAATCCTTTTCATATCTTCTTTGTGTGCTTTACTTTTAAGACACTATTGAGAATTGAATTTAAATTAAGCCATAAGTTAAGAACAAACAGGTTTTTCCCTGCTCATGTTGAATCTCTCCAATACATTTTCCAGGTATCTCTCTTATGATAACCAAAATTTATAGCTCTTCCTATCATGAATAACTCTCATATCAAAAATTTGGCGTGTTGATTCTAAGTCTTTCATAGCAAAGACCTTTATAGCAATTTCATATCTTGTTTCTTCTTGGCATCATAAGAATAATAGCATATCATCAACATATAAATAGGAGAATAATGAACTTGCCAGTGCTAAATCTCTTTATGAAGACACAATGATCCGATGTAGTTCTAGTATATTCCTGATCAATCATAAGGAATCGAACTTCTTATACCACCATCTTGGAGCCTGTTTTGACCCATACAAGCTCTTCTTCAATTTGTAAACAAGATGCTTCTTCCCTTTAACCTTAACCCCTCGGCTGCTCCATGTAAATTTCTTCCTCCAAGTCACCATGAAGGAATGCTATTTTAACATCCATTTGTTTAATCCTAAGTTCAAACAGGCAGCAATACTGAATACAACCCAAATGGAAGACATCTTCAACACTAGTGAGAAAATGTCATCAAAATCAATAACTTTCTTCTAATTGAACCCCTTCACAACTAATATTGCCTTGTACCTAGTTATGAGCTATTCTCAGTCTTCAATCTATATACCTTTAGTCTTCAATGGTTACTTGCCCTTAGCAATTACACCAAATCATATGTCTTGTTCTCACGCAAGGATTTCATCTTATCTTGTATGACCTTAACTCATTCCTTTTTTTGCTCATGTAAAATGGCTTCTTGAAACGTGCTGGCTCTTTCCTGTCTATCAACATTACATATTCATCTGGACTATCTAATTGTTAGTCTTTGCTCTCTTGAATATCTCCTCAACTCAATCTACTGATGAGACTCTTGGGCTCTTCAACTGAATCTTTACATCTCCCCCATCATTATTAGAATCTTCAATTGAGGGCACTGGATCTACATTTATAAGGATCTCACCTAGGAATTTGGCTTCTCTAGCTTCTCAATATCTTCAATGGTTTGGTCTTTAAGAAAGACCACATCTATATTGTTGACAAACTTCTTCTCTGTTTGATCCCACAACCTATATCCATGCTCATCATGTGCATATCTCGAAAAATGCATTGCTTTGAATTTGCATCAAGTTTTTCTCTTTAATCCTTGGAATATGCACAAATGCCTTGCAACAAGACACATGTAAGTCTTCATAAGAAATATTTATCTATCTAGACTCCCTTTGGAATATCTCTATCCAAGCATAAGAGGGAGACAGATTAATCAAATTATGGTTGTGCTTATTGCTTCACCCCAAAATGATTTTGGTAACTTGCCATGTGATAACATGCACTTCACTCGCTCTGTGATAGTGCAATGCATTCTCTCTGCTATGCGTTCTACTCTAGGGTCTTGAACTCTCTTCTCTAGTTAATCCCATATTCTTTGCAATATTCTTCAAAAGGTCCTCTGTCACCACAATTTTCTACTTTAACACATATTAACTGTCTTCATGTTTTCTTTAACTCTAGTGCGGAATTGCTAAAACATATCTAGCACTTGATCTTTGGACTTCAAAGCAAAAGTCCACAACTTCCTAGAGTAATTATCAATGAATGCCACAATGTAAAGAGCACCACCTACATACTTGTCTTTCATGTAACACACATCTATATGAACTAAATCCAGTATATGAGATTTCCTAATAGGTGAATTTCTTTAAAATGCAATTCTATGTTGTTTACCAATGAAACAATTAGTGTAGGTTTTCGGAGGAGTACCTTTCACATTAAGCAGAAGTGTTTCTTGACAAGCATTGGAGCCATTTCTCGCTCATGTGACCAAGCCGTTTATGCCAAAGCTCCATAGAAGTGTCATCAATCAAATTCACATATCATTTACTTAGTTTTGCTTACATTAAGTAAAGGGTATTACCCTTCTTCCCTTTTGCCACTATGAGAGAACCAATGGTGAGCTTCCATTTACTTCGCCAAAGTCACTATTATAGCCTTCATCATCAAGTTTCCTTGCAGACATAAGGTTTAGGTAAATATCTACAACGTATCTGACATCTCTGAGAATGAGCTTGCAATCAGTATTAGTCTTTAAAACAACATTTACAATGCCAATAATTTTAGATGTCTCATTGTTTCCTAGCCTAATATTGTCATAATTACCGGTAGTATAGGTTGAGAAAAATACATCATGTGATGTCACCTGGAAGGAGGTAGCAGAATCAATAAACTAATCACTATTAGGACATGCAAGGCTAACACAGTCCTCATCTCAAGCAACAACAATCTCACCACCTGCTATTGCAGCAATTGTATCTTCATCTTTTCCATCACCTTTATCTTTATCCTGCTCTCTTTTTCCAAATGCTACATTTTCTCTTCAGATGTCCTAGCTTGTTATAATAATAAAAATTGATATTTTTTCTTCTTAATTTAGATCTTCATCTGGATTTATCAGATTTATCTAATTTATTATATGAGCCTCTAGTCCTACTTCGACCATGTCTTTCTAGCTTATCAGAAACAAATGCTTAAGTTTTAGAATTCGTGCTAAGATCTTTTCTTTTGGCTTCTTCATTCATCAGGCTATCTTTCATCATTAAAATAATGAGCTTTCCTTATGGAGTAGAGTTTCTAACAAACACCATAGGTGTCTTCTAACTATCAGGTAGTGAACTCAATAATAAAAGTGTCTATGCCTCATCATCAAACACAAGCTTCATATCAAACAATTGATTCATAGACCTTGAAAATCATTCAAGTGCTTTTCATATTGGATCCATCTTTATATTTCAAATTCACTACTCTCCTAATCAATGAGGTTTTATTCAAGGCAGTCTGCCTCTCATACATGTATTCCAATTTCTTCAATAGAACATCACCTCTGGTTTCTTAAGCAACATGATGATATACATTATGATCAACCCATTGTCAGATATAACTGATAGTTTTTCTATGCATAGTTGTCCAATCTTTATCAGATTTATCTATTGGCTTCACATTATCACCACCCAAAGATATATACAGATCTTCCAGCATCAACTTCCAAATAGAATAATTCAATGAATTCAATTTTATCATTATACCTGATGATTCCGCATGCTTACAATGCCTTAAAAAAAACTTTTTTTTTCAACCTGGACTTTGATACCACTTGTAAGAAAAAATCAATGTCCTGTAATAACAAAGTAATTTTTTTTCTTCTTGCCTATGCAATAACAATATATGATAAATAGAAAATAAAATCAAAAGAGACACTAGGATTTAACATAGAAAACCCCAATTAAGGAAAAACCATGGGACTGCCACACAAATTATTCCACTATCAATAATAATGGGATTACACTATTTTTATTCACTAGTAATACTAGTGGATCACAAATCTTCATCACAATGGTGGATTTCAATTAGTAGCAGGATAAAGCCACTCTCTCTAGAACTCTTTTTAAGTTTTTCATAATAGCTAAAGTAATGCCCTAAAAGACAAAACAAGGAGCTTTTATATGAAACTAAAAGAAGGCTTGTATACACATAAGCTGGCACTCAAGATCAGTAAGTTTATGGTTAACATTGAAACACTGCTAGTGGCATACATTCCCAATGCCGGTGGCTTACATATGAACGCCGACAGTTTTTCCAGGCAATGTACAAGATAGCTTCCAGTCTTCCATGATGATAACATCCAATCTCTTTAGTTTGCAAAAACCTCCTTATTTTCAAGACTTCTTCTATATATATGCAATATTTAGGATTTCCTTTGTTATATGTTGCAAACCCATATGAATTGAATCCATAACCCAATAGATTCTAGAAACTATAATAGACTTGATGGGTCCATATGTATAAGTGGGACATCTAGAAGTTCATGATATCTAATGCAAGGACGCAATGCATACCATATTTTATCTAAAGGCTCTGTGTAATTATTAATTCATTTGTTTAGACAAGCATGCAATTTCACTAGTAACAAGATAGCATAGCAATCGTTGTACAACAAAAAGTCTTATCACTTCAGATAAGAGTATCATCACAAAGCACATTGATAAACAAAACACCACGATCAGGCACAAACATCAGCGCAATGCACAAATTCAATTTAATATTTATTTTATTCTTTTATTTTAGTGCAACTAAATAATATGGATAAAACAATATGGAAGGTCATAGAGATATTTACTTGGTCTCAGTGACTAGTCAATTGTAGTAGGTCTTAATTAGAGCTAAACTAGCTTTCTTAATTGGTGGCTTGTTATTAATCCTAGTCTTCGAGATTATTATAAATTTGTATTTAGTTTACACATGATTATCAATTTGCCTAGTTCCTATTAATTTTATTGTAAGGACCCGCTATCACCCTAAATTTAAAATAAGTGATAACAGTTCCTCAACCACATATAATCTGCAGAATTATATGTAAGGTTGTCCGAGAAGAAATGTTTGATGAATTGTTTGTCTAATTTCACAACATAAGTCATTTTGAAAATTATTTACTTAATAGCTTACTTCCAAAACAATACATATATATACAAACATTATAAGAAAATAGCTCAAGTTTATACAAGCTAGGTAGATACATACATACATATATATATATATATTACAACCAAAAGGCTTCTTACAAGCCTTAGCAAAACTACAAAACATATAGTTCATCAAGAACTATATAAACAACTATCTAACCTATATATCTAGTCTATTACAAAAAAGATTGGGCTCCAACCAGTCCAGGGCCATCTCTAGTCCTCAAACTCCTCCAGAAAATCTCAAAATCAGGACCATAACCCAAGCTCGCATAAAACTCATCAAGATCCTCACCTGAAATAGATAAAATATGAGCCAGAGGCCCAGTACACAAGTAACGAAAACAAAAGCGAGATGATTCACACAAGCCTGAACTAAATGCTAAATGCAACAACCATTCCATTATTATTTAGTCTTTAGTTAGTAATTCAACATGGGAGTATTCAAACTCTGGGCAACAAGGATAGGGGGGATCCTGAGTAACAACCTTGACGCTCAGGGGGTTGATATAAGTAGCTCGGATACTTATACTGTTCTAGATAATTTTACAGAAAACACCTAAATCTACCATGCCCAATCTGAGCCTGGTGCCGCTCCCCGAACCAAATACCAATTCTACCCCAGGCTCACCCAATCTGTGAGGAGGCGCCCCTAGGCATTCATGCCACCCTGGGCAGGGATTGGATTTAACGGCGTAAAACACAAATCAATACTCACAATTAAGTTTTTCTTAATATATATAGTTTTCATAAATGCCTACCCTAACACAGAGACAAGCTAGTTACTGCGTACCTGTACTAGATCGAGAGTCAATGGGAATAACCAAAAGGGAATCAATCACTGTAAAAAGAAGTAATTATAAACTCACACTTAGTTCAAGTATATATATTCATCAAACTCAAGTATTCATCCAAAGAAATTCAAATAAATCATTTAACATCATCACATAGCATTTAGATATCATATATTATCATACAATACTCAACAAATACTTAAATGACCATTTATCAAGCTTTGAACAACTTTTAGCAAACAACAATAAGTTTTAAACTTTATTGGAAAGTATATCAGCTGGAAACAATTGAAATTTAAGTACTGATACTTTTGTAATTTGTAAAATCTCAAAACATGAAAGTTGTATATCTCTTTTTAAGCTTTCCAACGCAACTTGAATCACCTCAAACAGAGGTCGGATGAAAAAGTTACGACAAAATTACAAACAGGCTGCGAAACAGGGAAACCAACGCCGAACTTCAACGTCGGCGGCGTAAATGTAAAAATTTGCCAGCGTTAAAGGTCGACCATTCTTGTCCCTGAGTGCATCCTCAACACCGCCAAATTCCTCATGTATGCCGGCAGCATACCCTCCAACATCGCCAGCGTACTTTGCCGGCGTAAACTCTGTGACAGGTTGCTAAAATTGTTTTAAACTCCTTTGTTTTTCATGTTAAATTTACACTTCCAAATTTCTCTTAAACTCATTCCAAGTTTCCAAAGCTTGTTATATGTTCATTAAATTATTCAAACAATACCAAACATCTCCAAAACTTCATTAACCCCAACTCACTATTCATCATCTTCATCCAATTTCCATCAAACATCAATTACACTTCAAATTCACATCATCTTCAATATTAGGTCATCCAACCACATGCATTCACCAACACTTCCAACACTTCAAAACTCATCCTAAGCACATAAAACTAACCACTCTAGTCCTATAACACATCATATACCATCAAAACATCATGGAGCATGAATTTAAACAAATATGGCATCAAGACTACATATTCATGCATAGAAAAGAAAGTTGAAGAACACACTTACCACAAGAACTTCAAGGCTTAGTTTAATGACTCTAGATCAAGCTTTTGATGGTGGATGTTGTAGAAAATCAAGTCTCAAACTCGGTTCACCTTGGGAGCCTTTTTGGAGTGAAGAAGAAGAGGTTTTAGGGCAAATGGAGGGCTTTTGGTTTGGTCTGGGATTTTTGGCCGAATTTTTAGAGGTTAAGTAGTTTAAGTTTATCCTAAGGTGGCCCGGGTTTGACCACATCTAGCACACATTTTTTTCTTTCGAAAGTAAATATCCCCTCTACTGACTCTATATAGATAACATCTGCACATAAGCACACGGTTAGCACAAATATCTACAAATATACAAGATATTAAAAGAAAGCAATTTATATATGAAAAGCATAAAGTGGCTAGCCCTCTAAAAAAACGGTCCCCAGTGGAGTCGCCAAGCTGTCGAGCCTGTTTTTTTTTCGATTTCCTTTAATCCGATTCGTACTAAACCCTAACCCATTCAATACGAATCCTCGACAAAGAATTAAAGGAAATTTTTAATTTTTAAAACATTTTGGAGTCGCCACTCGACTAAAGTCGAGAAAAAAAATAAACCAAAACCAATGGGTAGGTTGATTTTGGTTTTGCTACTGATCTGCGGAAAAAAAATCGTTTTTTGAAAATGAGAACCAAAAATTAACTTGAGTTCGGGGGCTAACCTATTAAAACCTAAACGGTTACCACTTTAACTTTCCATATTTAAATTGCTTTCTTTTGAACCCTAATTTCAAAATTTAAACTATTTATCAAATCTAATTAACTAAACATATGTCTAATATGCACAAAAATACTAATCAAATTCCATCGATAATCATATATAATCTAAAAAAACTCAAAATATTCAAATTAATCAAATCTTATCAAATTCTATCAATGTTCATATATTCTAAACAAATCAAATAAATTCACAAAAATAATTTTTTACATATTTTAAGTCGCCCATGTGGGGCCTGCCTACGTACACGCTAATCGGGATCAAACCACACGTAGTTCTTGTAGAAAAATTTAGTTTGTTGGTTAATTTTAAATTTTTTTTTTTTTGAAATCTTTTCTCTTTAAGTTCATTAAGTTTGTTAATTTTATGAAAAATATATACATATCTTTTAACATGAACCCTAAATCTATCAAGTTAGGTTTTAGCAATTTTATGGAAAATCGGATTTTTCTAGGTGACAAAACTTTTGAACAAGAAATCATAACCACATATCATGCATATCGATTGATCATACATATCATCAAGAATAAAAATATTATAAGGAATATCAATATTTAACAAGCTAATTTCAACAAAGCAATATCATGGCATAATCAAGATTTATATGTCATTGAAATTATATTATGAAGGGGCAAGATTTCAATGTGGTTTCATATATGGTGAAATCATAAAAGTCAATATTATTACAATCAAGGTCATCACTATATCATGGCATAAAAGGAATATTCATAACTAATCATCATACATGATCACACAATTCAAATATCGTAAACCTATAACTAAAAAATTTCATATATTCCTTATGATTAGGGCATGATTATGGGTATATTATCAATAATAAGATCTTAATGTAATTCTATAAACACATACCCAACATGATATAAAAAAAATCAATTTTATCACAAGAAAACAAAATCATTACTATATTAATGCAAAAAGGACCATCAAGTTATGTTTTAACAAATTTATAAGAATTAACTTTTCTAAGTGATAAAAAAGATTTTGAATAATGGACTAAAATTATATATCATGGCAATTGTCAAGCACATTAATTAAATCAATATATCATCATATATAAAATTAATAAAAGATATCAATGTTAACAAGATGAACTCATATTCAATAACGTAGGTAAACTTTATACATGATATTAACATTATAGCAAAGTTTCTAATTACATTGCATATTGATAACGAAATCGGGTTCTTTTAATCATTTCAAAATCATGGTATAAACAAACTTTAGCCAATCAAGATTTTCATCAAGTTATCAATACAATTTGTATGTCAAATATTTGCAATATCTCATTATTCGAATTTTGACAAAATCATAATATTACAAAACGATATCACAAAGAAAATGTGCAAGGATTATACACCATCATAGCAAGATCGATCATGGCAAAAAAAATAAACCCTAAATTTTAATTCGATATTTTTTAGAGCAAGCTTATGATACAATTTCATTTATCGATAAGAAAAAAAAATTTAATATACTAACATGAATAAGGCTTTTACATATTTTACCTATTTTAAATTTTCAAAAATAATACATTCATAACAAATTTTGAAAATATAATCATATACTACTTATTTTCATTTTTCTTATTTTTTAATTTTCTGTTTTTAATATCATAATATAGTTATTATTATTATTATTTTATTATTATAATAAAAGAAGAAGATGAATTAGGAACTTACCTGCGCAGATGGAATCTGGACGTACGCGTGAAGGATGATGGTGGATGAAGGACGCGCGCAGAAAACGAATCGGCAACGGTGACTTGCGAATCGATGGGTTTTCTTCAATGTGAACTCGAAATCGACTACGGATGCACAAGATTCACCAATGGAGAAAAGAATGGCTCTAGGTCGTCGTGGATGCCGGAGGAGGTCGTCGGATCGCGGTTACTCCAATGAAGGCCATTCGATGGTTCTTAACAACAATCAACTTAGGGAAATGAAAGCTCTCGACTTCCTGAATATAAAATGCTTGTTTGATTTTTCTTTTTCTTTTATTTTTTGTCCCCTCTTTTCGTTTTTTCTTCTTCTATTTATAGATCTAAATTTGGGGCTTTTTATTTTAAAACAAAAAAACGAATTACAACTATTAATTAGTTGTCAAAAATGGTCAATTATCACAAATAGCTGTCATTAACGTTCTAATATTAACAAACAATACACGTTTTTAGCGAAATTTTCGGATTTTGAGATTTTTTGAAAACTAAAAAATGAGTTTTTTTCAAATTTCAAGTCCGGATTTGAAATCCTTATAGTTTATGAAAACATGCAAATTATATATCAAAATGAAGTACTCCATGTCTAGTTTCAAAATATGTATTTGTTTCGAAAAAAATGGGTTTGAAAACGGGTCAAAAATGGACTTGAAAACGCCCCATCGGGCGGCCGGAGGTAGGAGACGATGAATAGTAATTTTTTTTTTTTTTTACGAATTTTGAAATTACATTACACTATATTAATTATCCATATTACATCTATTATGTTTATTTCTATTAAATTGATTCATTATTATTTTTTTTATTTTTATTATTATTATTCTTTTTTATTCCTAGCTTTAACATTTATAATTTGAAAAATTCAATTTTTGAATTATGTATATACTAACCTAAGTATTTATTTGACAAAAAATGTCAAAATGAGATGTCTACAGCTGCCCCTCTTTGTGATGAGGTTTGTCAAAACCTTATCACAAAGATAAAGTAGACCTCATTTTGACTTTACCTCGTTTGGAATTCCCACTTCTTGAGCGGGATGAGAGCTTTTCATGTTCTGATATGCTTATTGAATCTCTTCTTGGGCAAGGATGTTTCATGTACTGAACCATCCCTTGATTCAGGTCTCATGTACTGAGTTCTTACTTGAAAAGAGGTCGTTTTAAACGGAGATAGAATTGTTTTCTTGAGCAGAGATGAAGTTGTTTCTCAAATAGAAGATTCATGTTCTTGAAGAGAAGGATGGCGCTCCTCTGAGCTAGTGATCCTTAAGCTTGAAAGCAAAGAAGGAAGGCGCTCTACCGAGCTTGCGATCCTTAAGCTTGAAAAGACTCTTGAAACGTTTCACATGTTCTGCGGATATGCTTCATGTTCTGAACTGCCTTTTGAATTGGATTGCTTCTTGTGCTAACATTTGTCTCATATTTGAAACATGCACGCTCTTTGAGTTGGCACCTAATTTGGATAAGCGCTCCTTGAGCTAGCATTTGATTTGGTTCAAGCGCGCTCCTTGAGCTGGCATTTGTTTTGGATAGACGCTCCTTGAGCTAGCCTATGATTTAGATTTGATACAAGCGCGCTTCTTGAGCTGGCACTTGATTTGGATAAGCGCTCCTTGAGCTAGCATTTGATTTGGTTCAACACGCTCCTTGAGCTGGCATTTGTTTTGGATAGACGCCCTTGAGCTAGCCTATGATTTAGGTTTGATACAAGCGCCTTCTGAGCTGGCACTTGATTTGATAGCGCTCCATGAGCTAGCCTATGATTTGGTTCAGACGCACTCCTGGAGTTGGCATTTGTCTTAGATTTGATTCAAGCACGCTCCTTGACTGGCACTATGTGGATAAGCGCTCCTTGAGCTGGGCTCTTGATTTGGTTCAAACGCGCTCCTTGAGCTGGCATTTGATTTGGTTATGCATTCCTTGAACTGGGTCTCATGTTCTGATCCCCAAATCTCATGTCCTGAGATCTTGATTTCCTCATGCTTCACATGGCTTTTAGAGCTAATTTCCTGAAAAACTTAATTAGCAATATATTCATTTTATATCTCTTTTCTTCTCTTCTTCTCTCTTCTTCTTCTTCTTCTTCTTCTTCTTTTTCTTCTTCTTCTTTTATAACTTACTAGATTCTATAGAAGCTTCTAAACTTGTCAGACCACTGGTGAAGTCCGCTCATCACTAGGTTTATTTCGTCAGGCTAGAGCTCTTCACAATGGCTATCCTTGAATTGAGTATCTCTGTTTGTCTTTTGATGGTAATCTGGGTTCTTTTTGATGGTCTTGACATCGGAACAATACGGGAGATAGTTCTTTGTATCTCCCTTACTTTGCAGCTTGAACTTATCGACATCTTAGCTATTGGTCTTTGAAATAGGTATTTCTTTAAGAAAAATCAAATCTCAAAGTATTAAATGTTTTTATAACTTTATCAATTGCTCAAATCTCTCTCTCACGTACACTCATGTTTTAAAAATTTTGAGAGATATAAGGATGAAAAAAGCTTATCATTGAAGTGAATGGTCAATGACTGATCTGTGATCGGGGACCGCTAGAGATATCTTTTTGTCGATAGATAACGAAAAAGATCACACATGGACAAAGTAGTCAACACATTCCTGAACTTTGATAGAATTTCATTAATTTCTCAAGAGTAGTACAACTTGACCGCATCAGAATTTACAGGGTCTTTCAAATCTGGACATCCACACTAGTCCAATAACAATGCACCACCAGGCAGGACCTTCTTTAACTACATATGGTCCTTCGTAATTAGGATAAACTTTCCTCTAGGATCTTGAACATTGGGGAGTACTTTTCTCAAGACTAAGTCCCTTCTTTGAAATCTCTCGGGCGAACTTTCTTATTGATGCTCGAGCGATTCTTTGCTGGTAAAGCTGACCATGATATAAGGCGGCATCCTCCTTTCATCAATGAGATTTAACTGATCAATCTTATTTCTCACCCATTCAGCTTCAATCAATTCGGTTTCTGCTAAATTCTGAGTGACGGAATTTCAACTACACTGGAAAAACAGCTTCTGTACCATAGACTAAATGAATAAGGGGTTGCCCCTGTTGATACTCTGATAGATGTTTTCGATAGGCATGAGTGCAAAAGGTAGCATCTCGTGCCAATCTTTATAATTGATAGCCATTTTCTCTATTATTTTCCTAATGTTCTTATTGGCTGCTTCAACTGCCCCATTCATCTGAGGTCGATATGGGGTAGATTCCGATGTTTGATCCCAAAATTTGGCACAATTCAGACATTAATTTGTTATTCAAATTGGCACCGTTGCTGTAATGATTGTATCAGGGACTCTCATATCTGGCTATGATATCTCTCTTGATGAACTTGACAACTACTCCTTTGGTAACATTAGCGTACGAGAATGCTTCAACCCATTTAGTAAAATTGTCAATCGCCACTAATATAAATCGTGACCATTTGAGGCTTTTGGCGAAATTGGTCCTATCATGTCCATACCCCACATTGAGAAGGGCCAAGGTGAAGACAATGACAGCAATTCTTTTAGGAGGAGCATTCATCTTGTTGGAGTATATTCGGCACAAGTGGCAATGTCTCACGTGTTTAATACAATCTGATTCCATAGTTAT